>JAJOOR010019144.1:0-30627 GCA_036250505.1 Solanum acaule
GGTCAGCGACCTTATTTTCTTCTTTTCCAATTCAAAATCTTCTTTTTCCAATTGTCTTTTAAACATGATTTACAATTTGATTAGTCGTTAATAGATTTCTATTTTGTAAAATCTAATTATAATATGTAGGTGATTGAATGAAAACAAATTTGAGAAAAAGGAAGAGTGACCGTTCCCTTCGATATACTAAAATGACTGTTCATGAAAAACAAATATACAATCTTAGTCGATTGGTTTCAATGGAAGAAAAAGAAGAGCTTTATTTTTTTAAAAGATAATAAGAATATTGATGTTTTCTTATTTTTTCTGTTCTTGCCAGATTAGTGCATGCTAAAGTCATGATATCAATGGAGGTGGATTCAAGAGTGGATTTTTTCAGGTACACAATGTTAAGTAATTTACATAGGTTTTTTAGTTTTTGTTTGCTTTTTAGATTTAATTTTTTGTTGTTGTTTGTTTTATCCTTTTCACCCCAAGTCCCCAATATTTATTGCAAACATGCACACTATATATATATTTTTAAATTGTATCATTTTATTCTGATATTATTTTATTATTTCGAAAGGAAATTCTCTTGCAATCTATGAATTACCTTTAGGCTTTAATGTACCATATTTTATGTTAATTCTTTAGAAATACAATAATAACTTAAATTTATGAATAAATGTGATTGCATGTTTGGAGCTACAAGCCTTGAAGGGAAAAAGTATATTCAAGGTTTTAATATGTATCTATCTAGCTATACTATTAGATAAATAGAATGTCATAAACTAAAGTAATGATAAACTACATAAATCCTATCAAATTGAATGACCACGTAATGGTTTAAGACATTATATTTTTACTCTTCAATCTAATTCCTTCTTTTGGGATGTATGTTCCAAATTGTGAGGGTATTTTTCATTAAAGGCAGTGATAATAAAAAATTGTATGAACCAAAAAGAAAATTAAGAAGATAATTGAACAACTACAGCAATGAGAGTCAAAGCCAAAACTACAGTAAGACATTAGAGGAAATGCCAAAAATTATACTAAGTCATTTGAGGTCTTTTGGAATACAAAATCTCTTCCTTTATTGAAACATAGTGTTTAATAATACTCATGTAATTTTTAAAAATTATATATACTAACAATTTGTTCTTTATATAAATTCAATGGCAAAGGAAAATACATATTAAAAAATTAGGTTATACATCCTAAAATTATTCTACATATCATATCATCATCATATCATATATATTACAAAAAGTGGGAAGCTCCAAAGTGTAAAGTTGGATTACAATTTTACCCCTACTCTAAATTAAAATGTTATAAATTATTTAATTAATTAAATATTAAATATTAGATAATAAAAACCTAAAGAATTTGAAGTGCTTGAATTAATAACAAAGATTTATGTTAATATTATCTCATCAATTGTATTGAATTGAGTAATAACCGGAAGAATTATTTCATCTGTCAAATAATTGATGCATGTTGTAATTATGATTTGTTTTGATCCTTTGAGATTCCATGTCACCACATGCTCCAAAAAATGACTCTCAACCAGCATTGGAAGAAAAATCTTGATGAAACAAAAACAATTGTAGTTATACTCATGATTTAGCATTGGTGTCATAGATTTAGTCTATTTTCATTGCCTTTTTGTGGTTTTTCTTATGTTTGTGTAATTTTTGGAAATCTATTTCTTGTGAAGGAAAGGTGCCTATACTACACATCTAGAACCAAAGAAAGGAAGTTACATTACATGGATGATGGACATTACTAAGGAAATACATGATGAAAGTTGGATTTAACATACGACATGCATGATGCCGTAGAAATAGAAATCTTTGAATTCACCATTCAAAATATCAAAGAAACTTTCAACCACATGCAATAAAGAATTATTAACTGTATTAAATATGAATTTAATAAACATTATTCCATCTCTTAATCAAACAAATTAACTATCTAATTAGTACATCTCTTAAGCAAACAAATTAACTATCTAAAGTGTACATAATTACCTTAGTGTTGAGCCACACGTTTGTATCAGAAAATTTTTGTTGCTTAGACCAAAGTTCCTTTTTTGTTTCAGCTTCCACATTTCTATCAAAATACATTTTCTTAACACTCTACAATTTGTGCATCAAAAGAGACAAAACGTCATTATTGTGTTAATGAAAACAACTTAAGCTCAACCTATTGAAATTTATGCAGTAATTTATCATCTTTTGTGGATCAGTTAGATGGCATGATCCTGGAACAAATATCAATTGTTTCTGCCTAGAAAAAAAATTCAATAATAGAGTAAGATATGTTAAGTGACATGATCTCAGAACACATTTCAAGAATTTCAAACTAAAATATGATATTTGTCATTACCTATCTGATTCCTTCAAAAACTTCCAAGCAACAAGTACACTCTTTTGATTCTTGTCTGATCGGCTCATCTTGATAAAGCAGATTTTTGGAGAGGACGGATCGCTAATACTTGTGTGATCAATCATTTTCTTCTTCGCCAACATATTTGGTTGACCATCACCCACGTTATCATTTTTTATTTATTCTTCTACCATGACACGCAGATCACTCACTGTGTCACTCAACTTATTCACTTTGACATCCAAAACATCCAATCTTTTATTTATCTTGTCTTTCCTACTAAAAATCTCTTTCCAAAATTTAATAACTTTTGAAAGTTTGTCACTCAAATTAGCATATTCACCAACTCTCTCATGTGATTGTCTATTACTAACAGTTTCATGCATGTTATGATCCGTAGCAACCACAGGCCTTCCATCAATTTTTTTGGTCAACTCATCTATTTTCTCATCCGCCTTATCTTCCAAATCCTTCCAATTAATCAAGTATGAGTAGGATGCTTTACAGCCTAAATGAAAATAAATTGTTCAACAAAACCACAATAATAAAAACTTCTAAAATGAAAGATTGAACCAATGAAACTTAAGTATACACGTTGTTATTTTCCAATACTAATGAAACTTTCTCGTAATTTTGAATTGTCAGGTTTTTAGCAAACCATCGGCACAATCTAGGAAGTGGCTAAGGTGACTGTGTTGATGGTTCTCCAAAAGTCTCTCCTAGTATAGGAATTGCTTCGAAATCCCATACCAGTATTGAAAACAAAAATAGTATTATATAATATTAGTATAAATTTGAGATCGATACATACTCTATAATGACCAATTCAATATCTCACCATAAATAATTTGAACTTATGAATAAAGCCCAAGAGAACCCTTGCAAGCTGATGCTTGGATTCAATTTTTCGGACATAGTATTCATAGTTGAGCAAGCATTGTGCTGAGACTTGACTGTCTTCTCAAATCAAACCCTACCCCGCGGATATTCATTGAATTGGCTTCAATTCAATGAATGCTTGACTTTATTTGAGAAAACAATCAAGTCTCTGCACAATGCTTTCTCAACTATGAATACTAAGTCCGAAAAATTGAAGTCAAGTATCAGCTTGGAAGGGTTCTCTTGGGCTTTATTTGTAAGTTCAAATTATTTATGGTGAGATATTGAATTGGTCATTATAAAGTATATATCGATCTCAAATTTATACTAATATTATATAATACTATTTTTGTTTTCAATACTGGTATGGGATTTCGGAGAAATTCCTATACTAGGAGAGACTTTTGGAGAACCATCAACACGGTCTTCTTTGCCACTTCCTTGATTGCACCGATGATTTGCGAAAAAACTAAAAATTTCATATTATGAGAAAGTGTCAATAGTATTGGAAAGTAACAAGGTGAATACTTAAGTTTTTTTGGTGCAATCTTTCATTTTAGAAGTTTTTATTGTTGTGGTTTTGTTGAACAATTTATTTTCGTATAGCTTGTAATGCATCCTACTCTGATTTATACTACTGCGGAGTCAGACAAATCATATTTGATTAATTGGAATGATTTGGAAGATAAGACGGATGAAAAAATAGATGAGTTGACCAAAGAAATTGATGGAAGGCTTGTGGTGGCTACATATATTAATATGCATGAAACTGTTAGTAGTAGAAAACCACCTGAGGGAGTTGGTGAATATATTCTAATTTGAGTGACAAACTTTCAGAAGATATTAAATTTCGTAAAGAGATGTCTAGTAGGATGTACAAGATAAATAAAAGATTGGATGTCTTGGATGTCAAAGTGAATAAGTTGAGTGACACAGTTAGTGATTTGAGTGTTATGGTAGAAGAATCAAGAAAAAATGATAATGTGGGTGATGGTCAACTAGATATGTTGGCAAAGAAGAAAATGGTTGATCACCCAAGTATTATCGATCCGTCCTCTCCAGTAATCTGCTTTATCAGAATTCGCCAATCAGCCTAGAATCAAAAGAATGTACTTGATGCTTGAAAGTTTTTGAAGGAATCGAATAGGTAATGTCAAATATAATATTTTAGTTTGAAATTCTTGAAATGTGTTCTGGGATCATGTCACCTAACATATCTTATTCTCTCTTATTGAATTCTTTTTCTTGTGTAAAACAGTTGATGTGTGTTCTAGGATCATGTCATTTAACTGATCCACAAGAGGTGATAAATTACTGCATAAATTACAATGGGTTGAGCTTAAGTTGTTTTCATTAACTTAATAATGACATTTTGTCTCTTCTGTTGCATAAATTGTAGAGTGTTAAGAAAATGTATTCTGATAGTAATGTGGAAGCTGAAATAAAGAAGGAACTTTGGTTTAAGCAACAAAAATTTTCATATACAAACGTGTGGCTCAACAATGAGGTAATTGTGTACTCTTTAGATAGTTAATTTGCTTGCTTAAGATATGTACTATTTAGATAGTTAATTGGTTTGCTTAAGATATGGAATAATGTTTATTAAATTTATATTTAATACATTTAATAACTCTTTATTGTAGGTGGTTGAAAGTTTCTTTGATGTTTTGAATCACAAATTCAAAGATTCCTATTTCTACAGGATTATGCATGTCCTATGTTAAATCCAAGATGATGCTTTCAAAGATGCCTCTCCTACAGGTGTTGTTCCCTCTTCTCCAGATCGTGGCATTTGTGCCTCTCCTATGGATGTCCACAGAACTATTGTTGTTTCCTACTCTTAAGGTACATCTTTCGCAATTTGAATGTTATTATGGCTGAAGTAATTAGAGTTAATGATAAATCACCAATAGGTATTGAATATTTTTTTATTAATTTTTAAGGTGTTGTTTCCTCTTCTCTGAATCATGGAATTTGCTCCTCTCTTACGGATACCAACATAACTGATGTTGTTGCCTCCTCTCAAGATACATGTTCTCCTTGAGATGATCGTACTTGCAACTCCCAAGTGGATTCTTGCAAAGATGTCTCTCCTACGGGTGTTGGTGTTGTTCTCTCTTCTATGAATCGTGGCAACCGCGCCTCTCCATAGCATATCTAGAAAAAAGGTGATTTAGGTTTAAAAAGAAGAGGGCTTTGTGTTTTGAAGTGAAAAAAATAGTGATTTAGATCTAAAAAGGGAAGAAGAAGAGCATGCATTTAGCTTTAAAAGTGAAAATTGTGATTTAAGTTTAAAAAAGGGAAGAAAAAGAGCAACAAGTATTGGCATTTCCATATTTTGATGGGATGGGTTGTTCCCTATCCGTTGGTAAGGGATATGTTGCTGGTTGTTCGTATTTGATAGTAGTATGCTTTTAGCATAGTGTACTGTTGTTGATTGTGATAGTGAGTATTGTTGTATTGCGACACAGTTCATTATCTCTTCTTTGTGAAAGATGTTGGTTGTGTTTGAATCAGGAGTAAGATTTATAGTAATATCATTTGTTGGTTTAAGATTTCTACTATCCATACTAGGTTGTACTTGGAGATTGTGTAGAACCTCCTTGCCATTTGAAGTACGTGTTGTAGTCTTATGAGTAGTTTTGGATGTGAGATTGTCAATTGAAATTATCACTTCCACTGTGCTCAATTTCTAATTCAACCAAATTAGTTTTATGTAGTATGTCAAGAGTATTTGGGAGTAAATCTAGGAGAGGGATGTGGCTATCTCCCAAAAGTATGGGATTTGATTATGATGTCTTGTTTATTTTGATTAGATTAAATAATTTTTCAGGAATAAATAACCCATTTTTTCCTATTAGCTGGCATAGAAAATACATACATCATATAGGAATGGAGTGCATCAAGTACACTATTAATCAAAGTCAATCTGCCTCCCAGTGACAAGTATTGGCATTACCAATTAGTAAGTCTCTTCTCACATTTCTCCATTCCAGATTCCTTTTCAATTGCTATTGGCCCCTAGAGTAGTTGGGAGTTCACCCACCTTTCCACCTATGATATTAAATATATGAAGGGAGTGCATAAAGTACAATATTAACAAAAACCAATCTTCCTCCC
The DNA here is from genome assembly GCA_036250505.1 of Solanum acaule. Lineage (NCBI taxonomy): Eukaryota > Viridiplantae > Streptophyta > Magnoliopsida > Solanales > Solanaceae > Solanum > Solanum acaule. The sequence continues at coordinate 6,367 of JAJOOR010019144.1, forward strand.
AGTGACAAGTATTGACATTTTCATATTTTGATAGGATGGGTTGTTCCTTGCCAGTTGATAAGGGATATGGTGTTGGTTGTTCATATTTGATAGTAGGATGTTTTGTCTTTGCATAGTGTTCTGTTGTTGATTCTGGTAGTGAGTGTTGTTGTATTGCGGCATTGTTCGTTATCTCTTCTTTGTGAAAGATGTTGGTTGTGTTTGAATCAAGAGTAAGATTTATAGTAATATCATTTGTTGGTTTAAGATTTCTACTATCCATACTAGGTTGTACTTGGAGATTGTGTAGTACCTCCTTGCCATTTGAAATACGTGTTTCATTCGTAGTCTTATGAATAGTTTTGGATGTGAGATTGTCAATTGGAAATAGCTCTCCACTATGCTCAATTTCTAATTCAACCGAAAATGCAGGCTTGAGTAATGCAAACATTGGTGAGAATTAAATGCCTCAAAAACCTAAGGGTTCCTCCGCAAGGTTCATCTACGGAGGGTGGGTCAGGGCCTAAGATTAGGTCGAAAGGTGTAATCGATAGACAACAGGTGATTATTCTTGTTCTATCCCTTGTTATCGGTTGAAGAACATAAGGTGTCTCTACTTTTATGTATGTATGTGTTAGGAAAATAATCATAGCATAAAGTTTTACATAAGTAATATTAAAGACATTATTCACATGTTCACGCCTAACAAAAAAGTGCTATGTTGGGATAAATATATATATATATATATATATTTTTTTTTTATTATTATTATTTTTTATTTTTTTATTTTTCGCACGCAATGGGGCTCACAATATGCCTGAATTCATTGGTTTGCAAAAATTCTTCTTTCACCTAGGACGCTAATGTGCTCGCTTTGCGTCCCCTTTGGATTTATCTCAGCAAGTACAACTGTTGCGGAGATATATTTCAACAAGTACAAAAGCAGCTGAAGCAAACTATCTACTTGCTAGGTGGACAAAGCGGAAGCGAGAATGGCGGCTTGAGTAACACCAACATTGGTGAGAATAAAATCCCCCAAAACCCAAGGGTTCCTCTTCAAGGTTTGTCTATGAAGGGTGACTTAGGGCCTATGATCAGGCCAAAAGGTGTAGTTGATGGACAATAGGTGAATATTCTTGTACTATCCCTTGTTATGAGTTCAAGAATATAAGGTGTCTACTTTTATGTATGTGTGGTTTACGAAAATAATCATAGCATAAAGTTTTACATAAGTAATATTGAAGACATAATTCAAATGGCCACGCCTAACAAAAAATTGTTATGTTGGGATAAATATATATATTTTTCGAATGCAATAGGGCTCACAATTTGCATTACTTCACTGGTTTGCAGAAATTCTTCCTTCACCTGGGACACCAATTTGCTCTCTTTGCGTCCACTTTAGATTTATCTCAGCAAGTACAACAGTTTGGAGATATATTTAGCAAGTACAAAACTAGCTGAAGCAAACTGTCTACTTGTTAAGGATTCAACAATCTGAAATAAAAGTTAAAGACCATAATATACATACAAATTTAAGTGAAAATATAATTACATAAGAGCTCAACATCATTCAACCATTCAAATACAAGACATAAAAAAAATATTGTTTGTTAGCCAACATAAGAAAAAAGATAAAGAAGATATTTGAAACCCACAACCCACTTGAACGGGCAGATAATAGGCATGATAAAAACAGTGGTGGACGAAGCAGAAGTGAGAATTTCGTCTCTAGTAATGCCAACATTGGTGAGAATCCAATGCCCCAAAAACCAAAGGGTTCCTCCTCAAGTGCCCCATAACTCCCCTGTTGCTCTATCATTGCAAATGATTTCCTCCCAATCATATGCAGAAGCATGCTTACTTTTCTTGTGAAAGTTGTGGACAATCCGCATGAGAGCCTCCTATATCGCTGACTTTCCTCTTTTTATTCTTGGGGCCCCTTTGAAGTTTCTTATTCAATACAAAATTATAGAATGCGGGTACCCTTCTAGTTAATTCTATGTGCCTCGATTGTTCAGTGACACCATCTTTGCAAGCATCCACACAGGAGACACAAGTACAATCATCCATAGGAGAAGAGCTTCCACGTTAATAAATAATTGAATACATACCAACAAAAAGATCAATGACTTATAATCTTCCAAGCATGTAAACATGGAATAAAAAAAGTGAATACTCCTCTTTTCCAGGTCAGCACATGCTCCAATAAAGTGACTCTCAACCAGCATTGGAAGAAAGATCTTGATGAAACAAAAACAACTGGAGTTAAACTCTTGATTTTGCATTGATGTCATATATTTAGTGTATTTTCCTAACCTTTTTGTGGTTTTGCTTATGTTTGTGTGATTTTTGAAAATCTATTTCTTGTGAAGGAAAGCTGCCTATACTACACCTCTAGAACCAAAGAAAGTACATTACATTACATGGATGATGTACATTAATAAGGAAATACATGATGACACTTGAATTAAACATACAACATGCATGATGTTGTAGAAATATGAATCTTTGAATTTGCGATTCAGAACATCAAAGAAACTTTCAACCACATGCAATAAAGAATTTTTAACTGTATGGATATGAATTTAATAAACATTATTTTATCTCTTAACCAAACAAATTAACTATCTAAATAGTACATCTCTTAAGCAAACAAATTAACTATCTAAAAAGTACATAATTACCTCACTACTGAACCACACGTTTGTATCAGAAAATTTTTACTGCTTAGACCAAAGTTCCTTCTTTGTTTCAACTTCCACATTTCTATCAAAATACATTTTCTTAACACTCTACAATTTGTGCAATAGAAGAGAAATAATGTCATTATTATGTTAATGAAAACAACTTAAGCTAAACCTATTGTAATTTATGGAGTAATTTATCATCTCTTATGGATCAGTTAAATGACGTGATCTAGGAACACATATCAATTGTTTCACCCTAGAAAAATAATTCAATAAGAGAGAATAAGATATGTTAAGTGACATGATCTTAGAACACATTTCAAGAATTTCAAACCAAAATATAATATTTGCCTTTACCTATCTGATTCCTTCAAAAAGTTCCAAGCAACAAGTACATTCTTTTGATTCTTATCTGATTGGCACATCTTGATCAAACAGATTTCTAGAGAAGAGGGATCACTAATACTTGGGTGATCAACCATTTTCTTCTTCGCCAACATATCTGGTTGATCATCACCCACGTTATCATTATTTATTGATTCTTCTACGATGACATGCAAATCACTCACTTTGTCACTCAACTTATTCACTTTGATATCCAAAACAACCAATCTTTTATTTGTCTTGTCTGTCCTACTAGACATCTCTTCACGAGATTCAATAACTTCTGAAAGTTCGTCACTCAAATTAGCATATTCACCAACTTTCTCAGGTGGTTATCTACTACTAACAGTTTCATGCATGTTATGATCCGTAGCAACTACTTGTCTTCCATCAATTTCTTTGATTAACTCATCTATTTTCTCATCCGCCTTATCTTTCAAATCCTTCCAATTAATCAAATACGATTTTTATAACTCCACTGTAGTAGGAATTAGAGTAGGATGCATTAAAGCCTATACGAAAATAAATTGTTCAACAAAACCACAATAATAAAAACTTCTAAAATGAAATACTGAACCAATAAAACTTAAGTATACACCTTGTTATTTTCTAATACGAATGAAACTTTCTGATAATCTGGAATTGTCGGGTTTTTAGCAAACTATCGGCGCAATATAGGAAGTTGCAAGGGAGTCTGTGTTGATGATTCTCCAAAAATCTCTACTAGTATAAAAATTACTTCGAAAGCCCATACCTATATTGAAAACAAAAATAATATTAAATACTATTAGTATAAATTTGAGATTGATACATACTCTATTATGACCAATTCAATATCTTATCTCACAATAAATAATTTGAACTTACTAATAAAGCCCAATAGAACCCTTGCAAGCTGATGCTTGGCTTCAATTTTTCGGATTTAGTATTCATAGTTGAGCAAGCATTGTGCAAAAGAGTTAACTGTCTTCTCAAATGAAACCCTACCCCGGTATATTTATTGAATTCGCTTCAATTCAATGAATGCTTGGCTTCATTTGAAAAGACAGTCAAGTCTCTGCACAATGCTTTTTCAACTATGAATACTAAGTCTGAAAAATTGAAGCCAAGAATCAACTTGCAAGGGTTCTGTTGGGCTTTATTTGTAAGTTCAAATTATTTATGGTGAGAAATTAAATTGGTCATGACGGAGTATGTATTGATCTCTAATTTATACTAATATTATTTAATACTATTTTTGTTTTCAATACAAGTATAGTCTTTTGTAGAAATTCATATACTAGGAGAGACTTTTGGAGAAACACCAACATAGTCTCCACTGCCATTTCCTAGATTGCACCGATGGGTTATGAGAAAGTGTCATTAGTATTCGAAAATAAAAAGGTCAATACTTAAGTTTTTTGGCGCAATCTTTCATTTTAGAAGTTTTTATTGTTGTGGTATTGTTGAACAATTTATTTTCGTATAGGTTGTAATGCATCCTACTCAGATTTATGCTACTATGGAGCCAGAAAAATCGTATTTGATTAATTTGAAGGATTTGGAAGATAAGGCAGATGAGATATTAGATGAGTTGACCAAAGAAATTGATGGAAGGCCTGTGGTTGCTACGGATCATAACATGAATGAAACTATTAGAAGTAGACAACGACATGAGGGAGTTGGTGAATATATGCTAATTTGAGTGACAAACTTTCAGAAGTTATTAAATTTTGTAAAGAGATGTCTAGTTGGACGAACAATACAAATAAAAGATTGAATATTTTGAATGCCAAAGTGAATAAGTTGAGTGACATAGTGAGTGATTTGCGTGTTGTGGTAGAAGAATCAAGAATAAATGATAACGTAGGTGATGGTCAACAAGATATGTTGGTGAAAAAGAAAATGGTTGATCACCCAAGTATTATCGATCCGTCCTCTCTAGAAATCTACTTTATCAAGATGCGCCAATCATATAAGAATCGAAAGAATGTACTTGTTGCTTGGAAGTTTTTGAAGGAATCAGATAGGTAATGACAAATATAATATTTTAGTTTTAAATTCTTCAAATGTGTTCTTGAATCGTGTCACTTAACATATCTTATTCTCTCTTATTGAATTCTTTTTCTAGGGTGAAACGATTGATATGTGTTCTGGGATCATGTTATTTAACTGATCCACAAGAGGTGATAAATTACTGCATAAATTACAATAGGTTGAGCTTAAGTTGTTTTTATTAACATAATAATGACATTTTGTCTCTTCTGTTGCACAAATTGTAGAGTGTTAAGAAAATGTATTCTGATAGAAATGAGGAAGCTGAAATAAAGAAGGAATTTTTGTCTAAGCAACAAAAATTATCAGATACAAACGTGTGGCTCAACACTGAGGTAATTGTATACTCTGTAGATAGTTAATTTGCTTGCTTAGGAGTTTTACTATTTAGATAGTTAATTGGTTTGCTTAAGAGATGGAATAATGTTTATTAAATTCATATTTAATAAAGTTAATAATTCTTTATTGCAGGTGGTTGAAAGTTTCTTTGATTTTTTGGATCGCGAATTCAAAGATTCCTATTTCTATAGCATCATGTACTTCCGATGTTAAATCCAACTTTCATTATGTATTATCTTCGTAATGTACATCATCAATGTAATGTAATTTCTTTTCTTTGGTTCTAAATGTGTAGTAAAGGCAGCTTTCCTTCATAGGAAATAGATTTCCAAAAATTACACAAACATAAGGAAAACCACAAAAAGGTAAGGAAAATAGACTAAATCTATGACACCAATGCTAAAGCATGAGTATAAATCCAGTTGTTTTTGTTTCATCAAGATCTTTCTTCTAATACTGATTGAGAGTCACTTCTTTGGAGCATGTGCTGACCTGGAAAAGAAGAGTATATACATTTTTAATTCCATGTTTACATGCGTGGAAGATTATAAGCCATTGATTTTTTTTTGTATGCATTCAATTATTAATTTAAGTATGAATTACTTGAAATAATCAAACTAACATTATGTTTTCAGATTAAATAATTGGGGAACTCCATTAATGCTTGCCAATTCAAAATAATCACGACGGGATATTCCATTCCAGACTAATACTTCAAGTTGTGGAGTTTTTATTTGCAAGTACTTTGAGTTTTATGCAAGGGTAGAAAAAATTCCTTTTGATCAGGTTAGTAGTGAAATCTCATTTATATGCTTCAAGAAGTATTTATGTGGATATTTTTCTTCGTCGTAATTTATTTCAATTGGGTTTGCTTTTTCAGAGTAATATTCAAATAGCACGATTCATCTTGTTATTTGAATTGCAGAAGGAACAAATACTCACAAGTGTAGATACGTTGGGGATAAAGATAGGTAAAAAACTTCTTATTTTGGATTTGAATGGTATTATGGCTGAAGTAATTAGAGTTAATGATAAATCACCAATAGGTAACAAAAAAATTCATTTTAATTTTTAAGGTGTCATTTCCTCTTCTCCGGATAATGGCATTTGTGCCTCTGCTGCAGATGTCGACAAAAAAGTTGTTGTTGCCTCCTCTCAAGATACATCTTCTCCTCTGGATGATCGTACATGCGACTCCCAAGAGGATGCTTGCAAATATGCCTCTCCTACGGGTGTCAGTGTCGTTCCCTTTTCTTTGGATCATGACATTTGCGCCTCTCTTATGGATGTCCATAAAACTGTTGTTGTTGCCTCCTCTCAAGGTACATCTTCCGCAATTTGAATGGTATAATGGTTGAAGTAATTAGAGTTAATGATAAATCACCAATAGGTAACAAATATTTTGTTCTTAATTTTAAGGTGTTGTTTCCTCTTCTCTGGATCATGACATTTGCGCCTCTCTTGCGAATGCCAACAGAACTGATGTTGTTGCCTCCTCTAAAAATACATCTTCTCCTCTAGATGATCGTACTTGCAACTCCCAAGTGGATCCTTTCAAAGATGCCTATTGGTGATTTATCATTAACATGATTATAATGGAAGAGGTTTTGGAGGTGAAATGTTATAAGAATAATGGTCGTAAAGGTGAGGTTATCTTCATAATTGAGGGAAGTAATAGAGATAATTAGTCATAGTAAATTCTTGGTGTAGTGGACATCCATACCATAATATTTTATAACACTCCCCCCTGGATGTCCATAGGTAAAGTGCCTTGTTAAAACCTTATTAGGAAAAAAACATGTGGGAAAAAATCCTAGTAAAGGAAAAAGCGTACACATATCTTTTAATACGCTTTAATGTTGCCTCATTAAACACCTTACCAGGAAAACCCAATTGGAATAAAACCATGGTTAATGGTTAAGAAAAAGAGTACAACACATATTTTTCTCCCCAGATAAAAACTTTACTTGATATCTCAGAGACGATAATCTTATATCACAACTTCTCAAATATTGATGTTGGCAATCCTTAATGAATAAGTTTACAAGATTATCACTTGAATGAGTCTTTGAACGTATATCTCACCATTTTGTTAAAGATCGTGTATGAAAAAGACTTTTGGTGAAATATGTTTTATCTGATCTCCTTTGACTGTGTCTTTCCTTCAATTGAGCTAAAAATTATTTTCGTATATGATGGCTGGAATATCTTTTTCAAAAGAAAATCACATATTTTCTAAATATGATAGGTCATGATTCCAACCAAACACACTCCCGACTTACTTCATAGATCAATATTATTTTTGCATGATTTGAAGTAGTGGTTACTAATGTTTGATTCTTTGAATGTCAAGCTATTGTTGTGCCTCCATATGTAAATAAATAGTCCATTTGTGATCGAGCTTTATGCGGATCAAACAAATATTCTTCATCTACATAATCAAATCATTTATGACTCGGAGATTGATCATTTAAATTTTATTGAAGTTTGTCTTTTCTTCTCAAAGAAAATCACACATCTTTTATGTGTTAAGTCACATGCTTTGTTAGTTTCTTATCATAACTTCAATGATCATCTGACAATCCTTTCACATAATTTTCGTTATGTATATCAAATAATCTTCTAGCATTAATTGCACTAATACATGACATTTTAAATCATTTTTTCATGAGATCAAAAAGATTTTTTCAATGTGTTAAGCAGTCTCAAAACCATTGAGTATTCAATGAAATTGCTTTAAGACTTTTTAAATCCTTCAACAATTTTCATATAACCTTCATCGTCTAGTTAGACATAATAAGCATTCATTATACATATTCAAATATTTCATCTATTGCCAGACTGAAACAAGTCTCATTGCATCCAACACTAAAGAATATATCTCCATTTAATAATGTCAGGATTTTCGCAAAAGCCCTTTATGTCCGAAGGCACAAACTACACTTTATATCTTACAGTTATACTTTCACACAATGATTCATTTATACCACACTAACATTTTATTTTGATCTATGAACTATAAGATCAAAATCATCACTTTTTTAAGTGAAACAAAATATACTTGAATAGTGCATTTTATTTGATCAATCATTTATCTGTCCACATTATATGACAGATTTGAATTCAAGATCCTCGTAACCATTTAAAGCATTAAGTACTACTTCATATCAAAGATACCGTCGACACTCATTTTGATATTGATTCCAATACAACATAACTTATCGAGATCTCTTCATTTTCATCATTTTCAGGTTCCTGAAGCTTTGCCAAGGTTTTATGAGATGTTATGTCATGGTGCTGTTTTAAAGAACTTGCCTCACTATCGTGTTCATTTTGATAATTTTCTTCTCTACTTCCTTAATGAGTTTTAAGTTTGGAATCAATTTTGGTCTATCATGCTTCTGGCGTACCATAGACTTTGTGCTTCAAGGACCATTTATTGGATAATTTGCAGCGTAATTAAAATATTAGGTCAGCAAATACATTTGGCAAATTATTTGCAATATTTTGCAAATGAATTATCTCTTGAACTTCAAGTTTACATTTTTTAACGAGGATCTAGATAATTCACTCCACACATAATTTTCAGCTGCTAAACATATCTCCCCCTAATGTTAGGAAATCTAACATTTACCTCCAACCTCGTTTGGGGATCTATCTTTGTGCGTGGTGGAGAAATAAAATCATATGTGCGCACACAAAATTTTACGTAAATATTCATATCCCGCTTTGATTGTACTAATATGAAGATATTTAATCTTTCAATAATTTACAGTCTCAATATAATATTTTTTTTCTTTTCAATTTCTCTGAAACTTAAAAAGTTTCTTTTGAGACTTACTACTCTTTTTTTTAATTTAAAAATGTGGTATTTTATTAATGAACTAGAAAGAGAAAATTACACCACTATACACCTCCTCGGGCAAAGCCCAATCCCATCACAAGCCCAACTACAAATAACGAAAACAATAAACTCTAATCCTTTTTTCCTAAAGTCCAAACCCAACTTAGTTCAGTCAAAAAACTAGGTAGGTTTCCTAAATCAAAAATCCGCATCATTCTCCTTGTCTTTCTTCCTTCATTTCTGCCACTTTCCCCTAGGATGATGTTCCCTCTTTGGATGAACAATAGTCTTCGGTTCCTTCTGTTGTGGATCATCAATAAGCTGAGGTTTCCCTGCCCCCTTATCCCTTTATTGGTGAAACTCTTAAGTATGGGCATTTTAGTTTATCACTGTTGATGATCTTTCTTCCCTGCACTTCCATGCTATTAAAGTTTGTATATTTGAAATATCCATGATCAATGGCTTTATTAGCTAGATAGTCTACAAGCTTGTTTCCCTCCCTCATTATATGCTGAAAAACATGATGTTTACCCTGCATGCATGATTTGATTTCATTCACCATATCTGAAATTAACCATGGAACAACCATGTACCTTTTAGTACCTTGCACAATAGCAATGAGTCCGTCTGAATGATTATGTTATTATACTGTGACTTCTTGCTATGGTTACATACTTCTAGAATCACTTTAGTTTCCGCAACTGTGTTAGCAGTGTTCTCCAAAGTAGCTCCTTTTGCACAGTGAATGTCTCCTCTGTCATCTCTTAAACAAAAAGCATAGGAGCTCAGACCTGGGTTTCCCCGTGAAGCCCCATTTGTGTTGTATTTTACCCATCCTTCTGGTGGAAATTCCCATAGTACCTTCTTGACTTTCATTTTAGGACAGTATGTCTCCATATTTCTTATCATTCCTGGCTAGTCACTGGATCTTGTCATATTTGGCTTTCTTAACTGCAACATCACGAATAAGCATCTTGTGACATTGTGTATAATTCTTGCCACTGAAATCCTTTTTCCCTCATGCTTCATTTTATTCCTTCTTCTCCACAGCTCCCAAATGATAAAGCTGGGCAAAGCTCTATAGTATGGTCTCATAGCGTTTTTAACTTCTGCTCCCCACCACAACATTATAACTTCTCTCAAGTTAAGTCCTTCCGTGCTATAACTTGCAAAGGAACAGAAATAGGACCAAGTCCTGTTAGCAGCAAAGGATCTTAGAAACACATGTGATAGTGTTTCTTGTGCAGGCCTATCACAACACCAACATTTAGATGGACCTTCCAATCCCCATCTCCTCACTCTATCATCCATCGGAATTTTGAATTTCCATAGCCTCCACATTGTAAAAGCCATTTTAAAAGGTATTCCCTTTGTCCACATCCACTTATAAATTCTATTGGGAACTTGTTTATGTCTAATCTACTGCCATGCTGATTTAACCGAGAACATTCCATTTGTTTCCAACATCCAACAAGGTGTATCGTTCCCCACATTATTGTTAGGTGGATGAATATGTTGTCGAATGTGGTTCACCAATTCTTGCGGGAAGATATCATTTAGAATGTCAGCATCCCATCCACCCTATTTGGTTAGGTCAGCCGTCTTCTTATAGGTCTCATCCCATTCATAATTCTCCCCCGTAATGGTATAGAGATCCTCTAATCCTGTCCAGTTATCATGTCATACTGAGACTGCCCCATTCTTCAATTTCCATAGAATTTGATGCTCAACTAGCTCACATGCTTGAAGCATTTTTTTTTCCACGCCTGTGAGCCCACCACCAATTTTCCAGATAACTTCATTATCATGAGTGTTCCTACAATATTTGTTTCTCATATAGTCACTCCATAATGATGGCTTAGTTTGAAAGTTCCACCATAGTTTGCAAAACAAAGCCATTGAAATGTCAGTCATGAGCCGAATTCCTAACCCTCCTTCTTTCTCCGGAACACATAGATTGCTCCACTTTGTCCAGTGCCTTCCTTTTCCTCCTATACATCTGGACCAAAAAAATTGGGCCATCATTCTCTGCACCTACATTAGAACATTATTTGGCGGGTTCATTACTGATAGGCAATGAATAAGAGTGCTCTGTAATACATGTTTAATAAGGATAGCTCTGGCCCCATAAGATAACAATTTTCCTTTCCAAGCCTGAATCTTTGCCCCAATTCTTTGTATCATCAGATTATAATATGCCTTCTGTTTTTTTTTTATAAAAAATTGGGCATCCAAGATATGTGAACGAAAATTCCTTCCTCAGGATACCTGTTGCCACTTCTGCGACTATTGCATCACCTCCTATTACATTATGATGTAAAAAAATGGCACTCTTCTCTTTATTTACTTTTTGCCCTGATACGTCTTCATACCTTCTTAAAGTCTCTGTAATCAGTTGCATTGTTCTCACTTCCGCTTTGCATAGTATGATCATATCATCTGCAAAGGCTAAGTGATTTCATTGCCTACTTCCTCTTGACATTCCAAATTTTTTAAAATCCTTTCTCTTCATTAGAGCATTGAGCGACCTAGACATGACTTCAGCTGCCAGAATAAATAGAGCGGGTGAGAGTGGGTCCCCTTGTTTTAGTCCTCTAGAGGATTGAAATAATCCCTTAGGCTGGCCATTAAGAAGGATCGAGTACCAATTTCCGCTGATCAATCTGAATATCATGTCAATGATTCTCTCCCCAAAATCCAATCTTCGAAGTACCTTGGTCAAAAATAGCCACTCCACCCTGTCATAAGCTTTCATCATATCTAACTTAATGACCAAATTGGGTGCCTTTGCTCTCTTCCTTATTTCTATCACAATATCTTGCACCAGTAGTACGTTCTATTCTATGCTTCTTCCCTGAACAAAACCTACCTGTTCTGGGGAAATAATCCCTGGAATTACTCCTTTAAGTCTTTCATGTATAATTCTCGAAAAGATTTTATTCACAAAATTACTTAATGATATAGGTCTTAGATCAGAGAACTTATTGACATCTACTTTCTTAGGGATAAGAACTATATTAGTGTGAGTAATGAATCTTGGCAATTCCGCCCCTCCAAAGAAAGCTCTAACCATATTGTATATATCCTTCTCAATGATATCCCATGTATGTTGAAAGAAAGCCCCTGTCGTTCCGTCTGACCCCGCTGCACTATCTTTGTTTAGATCCATCACTGTCGTCCTGACCTCCTCTATTGTTGGCATATATTGCAAATCCTCATTCATCTCCTCAGTAATCATGTTAGGTAATTCATTCAACATCTCATAATCTGTATGGTCTACCTGCTTAGTGAACTGTCTCTTGTAAAAATTTATTGTCGCATCTGCAATTTCCTCTTGTTGTTCTAGCCAATCCCTTTCATCATTCTGGATTCTAGTGACACTTAATCTCTTTCTTCTCCCTTTCATAATTGTATGGAAGAATTTTGTATTCCTTTCTCCATCCTTAAACCACGCCATCCCAGCTTTTTGCTTCCAGAAATACTCCTCCCTGTGTAAGTGCCTCTTCAATTCAGCTTGGTATTTGTGTAAATTTTCCCTATTAATTTCAGAGGGATCTGCTTCAAATTGCATCTCCTTTACTTTAATGACTTCCTCAAGAGTAGTAATCTCTTGAAAGATGTTGTCCAATGTCTCCCTGCTCCACTGTGCAAGCGCTTTCTTCACCTTTTTTAGTTTATAATGGAATAAACTAAACGGATTTCCTTCAAAGTCCGCCTTCCAGTTCTGAATGACCACCTCCTTAAAGGATTTCTCCTTCAGCCATAAGTTTAGAAAGTTAAAAGGTTTCACCACATTCGCATTAATGTTCTTGAATGTAATTAATAGTGGCGTATGATCTGACCCACTTCTCACCAAATGCTCCACTTCTAGAATAGGGAATGTATTTTGCATTTTGTCATTGCAAAGAATGCGATCCACCCTTTTAAAAATACATGCCGAATCAGTTCGACCGTTCCACCACGTGTACTTTCCTCCTTTGTATCCTTGGTCTTCTAGATTACATACATTAGTACAATGGTTGAAATCCCTGACTTCTCCTATAGTAACAGGTCGACCCCCTAGCTTTTCCTCTTCTCTACTAATCACGTTGAAATCCCCTCCGATCAGCCATGGCACTCGTATACTATCTGCTAGATCCTCCATTGATTCCCTTAGTTGCAATCTTTCTCCTTGAGTACATTTAGCATATACCAGTGATATTATTACCTCATTGTCGAATCCTTGATTATGAAATTTGAGAGTTAGAATTTGTTCCTCATCTCTAACAATTTCATAATCAATAAATTCATCTATGAAGACCCAGATTTTTCCATTGGTATTCACTTCAGCATGTTTCATCCCTAGCTTTCGTCTGAATTCTTCCAGATTTTAACTATCTTCAAATGGTTCCATTAATCCCACAAAATAAAATTGATATCTTTTATGCATATTCACTAGTCTAGTGAACGCCTTTTGAGTATTCACTGACCTTATATTCCATATAAGAGCTCTCGTAGATATTTTGAATTCTTGATAATCATTCTTTTAGACCTTGATAATGCTTGATCTGCATTTAGTTCTCTTCCTTTTTTCTTCGGTTTTATGTGGGATTCCTTCAACTTTCCAGTTTGTTGCAGTGACAAATCCCCCTCTATGGTAACCTTTGCAATATTAAAACTCAAATCATCTTTGTTTCTAATTATCTCAGTAGTATCCTGTGCTTCTTCCCGACTGTTTTTCACCATTGCTAGTGGGAGGACTTCATCATTGTTGGCTTCATATACTACCAAAGTCCCTTCCGTGTCCATCTCAATCTTCCCCTCTTCTTCTTGCATACTATGTTCTTTTTGTGATGCCTGCTCTATGTTCTTCTTCCGATCCTTCTCTATCTCCCTGTTTTCTTTCCCCCATTGGTTTGATTGTGCTCGTTCTACTATCTCTGTTACTTCTTTTTCTTTTTGCACTGTGCTTGTCTTAACGAAGTTTTTCTCCACCCATTCTTTAGTACTTTCTTACTTATTTTTGGTTTCTTCCTCTTCTCTCTTCTGCTCGTGTATTTCTCCTTCCAAAGTTTCCAATGTATCAAAGGAATTCTCAACTTGCACTTCATTCACCCCTTCTATATGACCATATTTATCCCTTTTGTATTTATTTCTTCTTCTTACCATCCACTCTTGTTTATGCTGCCTCTGCCCCACCACTTTTCCACTTGTCAATACTCTATATGGTTCTCCATCAGCTCCTGTTTTTGTTACTGTGCGATCTCCTTCCTCTTCTTTCTTGTTTTCATCATTACTTTTAGTATCATATAGTTCTGGATTCAAAACCCAAAAATTGTATTCATCATGGCCTTGTAGGCAACATTCCTTACAATATTTGGGCATATAATCATATTGTACCTTAATCCACTTATACTTAATGGCTCATGTATGATCATCCTCCTCTGTAATCCTCACCCTTTGTGGCAATTTAGCTGTCAGATCCACTTCAACTTTGATCCTAGCACAAGTGGGTCTCGTCTGATTCTTCGTTGCCATATCTACCGTTAGAGGTGTTCCCACTGTTGTAGCTATTGAGAAGATTGCTTCCTTTGCAAAGAAATTAGGGGGTAGATCTGGGAATGAAATCCATGCCACTCCTATTGATGTCTCCACATCCGGTTCGAACCACGGATCCCACTTTAGGGTATGCCAATAATTTTCTCTGGCCTTCACATAGAAGGATGCTGTTGATAATAATTGGACATAGTCCTCCAAACTAGTGAGTCGTATCAAAATATGCCTCGAGTCCAATACTCCTATTGTACATTCACTCTTGATTCCACATTGCCCTGGTATTGTCTTTCTCAGTTCCACAATATCTGGTTTGCCATAAGAAAATTTGCCAATAATGGCATACTGCAATTTTTCCTATATGATAAGAGATCTCACCTCTGAGGCTTTCCATGTGATGTTTGGTTCCCCATGTAACATAATCACTGGTTTGGGGGGAACTTTCATCTTTGTTGCTTTCATTGGCTTAGGTTTGAGAATTTGGGGGTATTGAATGGTGTTTTGATCTCTTACAATAGCTTTTTGCGGGATTGGGTTGTCTTGCGTGGGTAAGGGTGGGAATTCCTCCGGTGGATTACTTCCACCGGTAGTGGCAGCCGTCATCTCTTTTTGAGACTTACTACAACCTCAATATTATGAACAATTTCATTCCTCCAGATAGTAACAAATTAGCCCTTTTGGAACTCTTAATTAATTTTGTGTACTACCACAAATTTCATAACACCATTCTTATGGCGACCATCTCCTTCAAGGAGAAAAATATTATTATTGTCATGGTTAAAATTATTACATGCAAGACTTATTTCTTGACAACCAATGACAAATTTGTGTTGTCACACATCAACATTTATTTTGGTCTTGGTCACAACCTTTATAAAAAAGAATTATTTATTTCTTTTGTCCTCTAATAGTTCATAATAAAAACATACCACAATATTTGTGTAGTACTCAAAGTATATGACCAAAATGACCATTTATTTCAAAATATTTTTTTTCAATCTCTCAAACCTCCCATAGAGGTGAGATGTTGCATTTATCTAACCATATATGAACATATCCTTATCCATACGAACACAAGTCATATTATCTTCAAGAAATGACCATAACCATTTGTACATGCTCCATAAGTTTTTATTAGTCATACTTTGACATTATCAAATCTATTTGACCCATCTCAACATCACTTTATAAGGTCAAATGTACTAAATGTACTGCCACTTTGTATTCCTTTATTTTGATGGAAGATTTATAAAACTTTTCAAATTAGATTGCACCAACAACAATGTGCCCAATAACCTTTCATACCACTTTGAAGGAAAAAATTACCTTCACATTTTGAAGGACCATCTTAAGAACCCATTATGTTCTTCCTTTTAATTATCACAATTGACCATTGACATTTTGCCACACTCATATTCATACATTTAACCACTTGTCATTTTCAGACACATTATGTCCTGCTACCACATTCACATAAGAGGATGGAGCAAATCAATTGGGCAAATTTCATGACTTTTATCAAGAGCATATCAATTTGCTCAATCATCATTACATCGCCATTATATTACGTTGGGACTGGAATCCAACGTCTTACTCATAAGAAGGCATTTTAGGTCATTATTTGTTGGGACCCAATCCAAAATTTTATTATCAGGACAATCACTCGATGTATTATCCCGTTGGTGTGATAGGACTTAAAACCTTCGTCTTACCCTCAGTCAATGACATAATAAATGAAATATAATAGGACACACCATTGAGCCTTTAAAAATTATTGTCACTTTGTGATTAACATGCACAAATAAATATAGAACAAAAGAAACACAATAAAAATATTCTCAACAAAGTATGTACTACTATCTTAAACTTGTCAAAATAGAGAGTTACATATATTATTATATTATATTATGTTTGGTGCACAATAATTAAGCTAGTGAATTACTGTTATAAATCAAAGAATTAATTGCACATTAAGAAAATAATAATTCCAATTACACTAAATAAAATTGCTCACTACCATCACCCTTTTTTTAATTTCCATGTGAACCCAAAATATTTCACACACAAAACAAAATAAATTAAAAGCTTATGTAATAACCAAAACAGTGAGCATAATCATAAATAAAATATAAAATAAGTTTCACATAAAAAAAACAAATATATGTAAGGTAAAACCTTAGCCACAAAAAGAACAACAGTGAAAAAACCACACCATCCTCACGTGAACAGTGAACCCATCTAATTAATTAACAAAAAAAATTAAAGAAAGGGGGTATCTTGATGTTACATAACTAAGCAGTACCTCTTTTTTTTTTCGTACAAAAACTTGAGTTGAAAAACTGAACCTCAATAGTGTCGTCGTTGCCATTGAATTTAAACAATTGATATTCACACCCTTTTTCTTTAACAGGTTAAAATAAATTCTAAGAAAAATTATGTTCATGTACATAACTAAACGTATATACAAACATATTTCAAGTTATTTGTTTAGATGCAAGCATGGATCTTGATGCCGATTGTTGAAAAACTATATGCACGGGGAAACATACCAGAATCATACTGCTTATATGAATAATAGATAATCAATAACATTTATGCTATAACAAATACAATCATGATAGAACACATAAACTTGCTAAAATTTAATTCAAGAATTACCTCTTGAAGGATCCGATACCTTCAAGCGAATCCACATGATAGACAACAACTTTCCAGTTTTCTACAATGATCCCAAGTTCACATACGAACTCTCTCAATACTTGGGTGGACAAGTATCGTATAGAAAACCTTCAATTTCTTTTCTACGTTAGGAGAATCCCTACTTATAGATATTTCTTCCCAATCCAAAAAGGAGAAGAAAATTCAGTTTTTCTTGAAAATATAAAAACCAACGTTAATTCCCCTTTTTTCTTCTAGAAATAGGATTTTGACTTCTAGTTAAATATGGGCACTGTAGGGACCATGGAATTAATTACTGATGTTTCCTATTATGGAAATAATTCCAAATAAGTAATTTGAATTATTCTTACCATGATAAATTACAAATCATTCTACTGGAAATTCTTAGTTGCACTCCTTTATTTATATTTCGAAATTCTCCATTAAACACTTATGTAATTCCCCATGTTATGATTATAGATATTAATCAATAAATGAAATTACTGGCAAATTTAATTCAATGATTAATTTTCTTTAGAGCACTATTTAACTTATTTCATGTGTCGAATTCAAACATCCACTTGCAAGGTTTGACACGATGAAAACTTATAAGCTTCTCAAAAAGGCATATCAATCCATCTCTATAACGAGACATGGATTTCATCAACTAACTTATTGTTTCACCAATATATATTATTATCATCCAATCTACCAGGCATATTGACACATCTCTGAGGCTCACCTTCTAATAAATCAAAATGATAATTAATATATACAGATCATAATAGTTATATAAAGATTAAGAATATAAGTAAATTTAACAGTTTAGAGAATATGTTTTTGTCAGCCAGTCTAAAGGAACTATCTCTACTCGGTCCCGTTCAAAATACATACAAAATGCACTAGCACAAGAAGTTGGAACTATATATACCATTCCCATAATCAAGATATATTATATGTATCTTGTTCTACAACCATACCAATGACATGTCCAATTTTCATCCTAGATTGTGAACAAAAAAAAAAATTTATACTTATAAGAACCGATGATTTAATCATTTGTGTATAAGCTAAAACTTTATACACTAAATCATCTACTATATAAGTAAACAGACACCATAAACGAATATATGATTTATTAAAACTGAATAAATAATTATTCTATAATAAATACTATATTTAAAATATGGTTAATAGTATATATCCCAACAAGATGAGCATTCAGGCCATGGAGACCAGGTGTTTGATGAAAGTTCTCACCCGATTGAAGACTCAGTCCATGAATTTGACATGGCGTTTGACTTGGTAGAGGGTAGTTCAATGGGGTTGCAAATGCCTTTGCAAGTAACTCAGGTGATAAGTACACCTACTTGGTGCGCTGAAATTGATTATCGTGGTGATACACACTTCAGGAAATTAAATGTCGTGACAGATGAATGTCTCGAAACTATTACGGACATAGTGTTTGGTGGAAGTCTCCAGCGAAATGAGTCTAATCTACAATGCCAATCTGCAAATCTGAAGCTTGTAGCGAATGAAAATTATGTTTTCCATGAGATTTGGAGTTCTGACTTTGATGGACCAATAGGAATTGATGAAGAGATCTCCTTATCCCTCATGATGATGATGCTGAAATTGATGAGTCTTGTCCATGCCTATTCAATCAGTCATATTTGGCTGATTTTTAGGCTCTAGCCATGTATGAGAGCATGACAGATGGCTTATCCACTTGTTATTGGTTTGACACTGTTTCTCAGTCCATTACCTCAGTTTTCAGGTGTAGGAAATATGGTGATCATGTATCTGCAACGGACTTTGATAGGAATGGTTATCGTCCTATTACTGGGGATCAAGGTGGCGATGCCCTATTTTTTTCCATTGTGTTCTCAAGTTGTTATAGCAGCAGGGATGGCTCAAAACAGCTTGTGTATGAGCTGCTTACAATTGGTTGCTCGACATGTTGGCGAGTTACGTCCTAGCTATGGGATCAGGCAATTCAAAGGTGCACCAAGTGTTCGATGCAATATCCAATGAAGTTTGCAAGGTATTCAATGTTATGTTTACTTCGTTACTGGTTGGGGTGCTAGTTGAAACACCTAAAGAAACATGATCTATTCAGCAATTTCACTTAACAGACATAGAGTATTTGTTTATTTCTTTTGGTGGTCAAGAACCTATAGTGCCTGTAACACCCCGAATTTTTTTTTATCTAAGACTCGAACCATTTTTTGTTGTGAAGAAGATTTTATCGAGGAATTTAAATTTTCTTAGCTGTCAAGGCCACTATATGTAGCACCTCAATTTCTAAAAATAACTAAAGAGAAATTCATTCAAGTCATCCGTAAGTTCTTTTAAGTTTTGGGTCAACTTCAAACGACCATAACTCTTAGCACATAATGAGTTAGGTGGCCCATGAGATATCAAATCGAAGATTTTGAATCTTCTTTCCAACTCCACCAAGTTTGCTAAAATCCAAACTCGGATGAGGGAGATATGACTGTTTGAGTGCATCCTCTCAAGATAGGGCCTTTCCACCCGAACTAAGGAGGGGTATTTTAGTTTTTTCCTTACCCACACTTAGTCTAAACGTGAATTACACCCAATTAAGGGTCTTAATTGATTAGAATCAGTTTCATTCATCCCCAAAACGTTTAGGGTTTTAGAGACAAGATTCAAGAGAAGGAAAAAGTCCAAGGTTTCAAGCGTTCATCCAAAATTTCGCCAAGAACCTAATTCTTTGAGGTATGTAAGTTCTCATAGTGTTGGGTTCGTTCACCCACACGCCAATCATGTGATTTTTATTCGTAATTTCGTTCTTGGGGTTGAATGATTTGAGTTCTTAAGGAGTTTCTTGAGGTTTTGTTCTTCATTCCTTATTAATGGAGTTTGTTGAGTTCTTGAGGTGAGGATCTTACGAGTGAGTGTAATTCTTGAGGAATTTCGAGTAGATTTTCATGTACTTGAGTTAGCTTGATGAATCTAAGAAAGTTGGGAAGAATCCAATCAATTTTAGGTGAATTAGGACCCAAAATCGAGAACAAAAATTTGTCGGAGTGTCCTAGAGAAGGGGTGGCGCGACGCGCAACTGCTGCGCCAAGGTGGTTGGCGCGCTAGTGAAGGGATTCTGAGGTTTAGGGGCTGGCGCCCCACGCCACTCAGTGCGCCATGGTCGTCAGGTCCCCTACTCTTTCGTCCTTCTTTCCATTTGAGTTCTATTAAACCGTGTCATCGATCCCTTCTTGATTTTAACCATCTAAACTACATCTAATTATCGAGAAATCCTATATATAATAATCATGATCCTTGAATTCATAATTCAAATTTCGAGGTACAGTTAAGAGTAAAGTTTGAGAAAGTCCCTTTGAGCCTTTTCGAGGAGTCTTCTACAATTACTTATAAGTTGTTTCTAGACTCGAGTAAGTGAGTATGAGTGTATTCATGAGTCTAAATTATTATTGAGATCTTTGAGTCGAGTCGTTCATGCCCATAATTTCGCATGAACTCCATAAATTTGAGTATCTTTGAGAGAAGTAGTATCTTCGAGTTCTAAGTTTGTGAGTAATGATTTCCTAATCCTTTTGAGATTATATTCCAAAAGTATGGGGTTACTACATGTTACACATGAAGGTCCTTGAGTTGAGTTGTTCATGCCCATAATTCTGCATGAAACCTATGAGTCGAGCATTCTTGAGATGAGTAGTGTCCTTGAGTTCTGGATTTGTTGAGTTTCGAGTATTGAGTTCTATGTATGGTTATTGAAAACCTTGAATTGAGTCGTTCACGTCCATACTTCGACATGAACCTTATTTTAAGAAGTCTTTTACAATTATTTATAATTTGTTTTAAGACTTGAGTAAATGAGGATGAGGATGAAGAGAGTTGAATTTCATGTTTTCGAAATGAATATAAGGGGACTAAGTGTTCCTAATAGTAAATGTTTTTACATTTAAAATGAGAGAAAACTTTGATTTCCAAATGAGTTCACGAGGAGTTTTGAACACTATCTCTTTTAAGAGAACCTTTTGAGTAATAATCTCAAAGTTTGAGGATGAGGAAATGTTTTTAAACATATGAGCATGAGTTATATTGTTGGGAGTAGTATTGAGCACCGATATGGGGACGAGTTCAGAAAAATCAAAGTCCTCGTAACTCATGTATGCCAACATGAGTAAAAAAGGTCATACTTTTTAGATGATTCCTTATTGCTTTTAAGTATAGCTTAGTGGATCCACTTATTTGAGGATGTCTTATACTCCGGCAAGGTATAAGACAGTTCTGGCAGTGTGGGCGAGATGTTGTATCATCACATAGCTCTTAGTGATGGTTGTCGGTTAGAGAATCTCCCAAATAAGAGTTATTATTGTATTTTTTTTACATACAATTGAGTTATTATTGTATTTTTACATGCAATTGAGTTATTATCTACTGTTTTAAAAGCTTTCCATATATGACATCTTTTATTGTTGCTTTATCCTTGAGTATCTTAAGTTGAGTATCTTGAGCCGAGTATCGTTGAGTTGAGTATCATACCTTTGACTTGAGTATCTTATTCTTGAGTTGAGTATCCTATCCTTGAGTGGAGTTTGAGTTGAGTTGAGTGAGTTTGATATGAGGTAAGTGTGTTTCTTTTCTATTAGTTCAAGCTTATGTTTATATTTTAGAATTCCTCTTACATGCTCGTACATTCAATGTATTGACACCATTTGGCCTGCATCTTATTATGATGTAGATACATGTATTCAGGGTCATCAATAAACGCTTCGTTGATACCACTTGCAGTTCCAGTTAGCTATGGTGAGCCTCCTTGCTTCCAGAGGGTTCCACTTTTACTTTCAGTTTGTTAGGATGTCATAGGTCTTGTCCCGGTAATTCTTCTGTAATAGTAGAGGCTTCATAGATAGTTTAAAGGTCGAGGAGTCTATCATTATTTCCTTTGTTGTTGTAATGTTTTGAGTCCATGAGGCATTTAATGAATACTTGTTAAATTATTTTCAGATGATTATTGGATTTGAGTTTAGGTTAAGTTTTTTTTAAAAGATATTTTGCATCATGAGTTTTCATTTTGCTTGAGTAAGTCTTCCGCTGAGTAATGATACAGGCCAAGGATTCGGTTGGGAACCAACAATGGTTGTCGAGTTACAATTACGTTCAGGGTGTAGGCTCGGGGCGTGACAGTGCCGCCTAAATATTCCACACACGCCCTACCAATGAGGTATTTTGATGCCAAATCTCTTTGTAGTGGCTTTTCTAGACAGAAAATTGATTTGGAGGTATCTGACAGCATGTATGTTGACATCTTTGACAGCATGTATGTTGACATAATTTTCCTGAAGCCTACAATAATTAAGGATCTATATCTTTATAAACTATCTTTTGAGAATAAGGGTGATGTTTCAAAGAGTGAAATCCAATCTTATGATGTGAGGAATGATGTTAAACATGAAAAATTTAATGAGGGAATAAGACATGCTGAATGTTTCTTTCCCGTGGATGCCGATGCGAATCTGTTCATGGTTAAGCTTGGGGGAACAATGAAGGTTAATTGTGTGTGGGATCCAGGAATCAGTTCCAAAACTATGCACCAAAATGGTCTTATGAAGACCACCGAGGCCCACCTATTGCTCGAATTTACTTCTTTACTTTTTAATTACTTTTATGATGCTCACGTGAAAGAGAATACTCAAGTAGTACACAAAATCACAATGTCATTGAAGAAACCACTTGATGCATGGAGTGACAAATATTAAACTGTTGAAGTTACAATGCAGCATCAAAATGTGTCAACAGATCAATGTGCTTATTGGTGTTTGAATAATTTGATATATCTTTCTCCTGATAAAATCTCATTTTAATTGGGTTGATACTAGTGTGTGTCGAATGATCAATATAAATTGCATCTGTGGTTCTGAGTACATCTGTGTTGTGTTGCAGGTATATATTGTGACTTTTTAATGGGTCAAGGTTGTTCAACCTATTCAGTTGGTTCAGGGATACAGTGACAACCTACTGTTATCTGAGGCAATTGGTGAGGAGCATGCTATTTCCAATGTTATTGCCTTGAACCTCTTATTGACGACGGGAGTATTGTTATGAACCAGAATGTCGATTTGGGACCTATAAGGATGTCATACAATTAGTTATTGGGCTGGGAAGGAGCAACAAAATTGAAAGGCCTTCACAAAGATGGATTTGGGACCCACACCCAATTAACAACTAGCTAAAAGGACAACAGATTAAAAAAAATGTCTAGTCCTCTCATCTATGCATCTCATCTCTTTCTTCTACTCAATTTATCTTTTTATAGTTCTTAATTAATTCCAAGTACAAGTTAGTGAAGTATATGTATAGGTTATTTGAGTTTGAATTATGTTGGTCTAGTTATTGGGTTTGTTTCAATTACCTCTAGCAAATAAGGGTAAATCATTGACCAAAATTGTATAATTTACTGTCTGCAAACATTACATAATCCAGGATATACATTTTGAGGAAAGACCAGTTCTACAAGCACTCGGTGCAACAAGGCTCTAACTTATGACTTTTGACTTATCTTTATCATTATAGCGTGAAATGTAAGAACTTTTTTATTTTCTACTCCCTCCGTCCCTTTTTAGTTGTCCACTTTAGAAATGGCACACAGATTAAGGCAATAATAATTAGCACAGTGAAGTTACAATTTTACCCTTATGACAACTTGTCACTTCAAAATTACAACCACTTCTTTGAATTCAAGTGAAATAAATTGGAGGGAAACAACATACACTTTTACAATTTTCAAGAAGTGTAAATAAGGGTATAATAGGA
>JAJOOR010019145.1:0-45349 GCA_036250505.1 Solanum acaule
AATTATTTTTTGGGGGTGGTGGGGAGGGGGGTGGGTGGGTGGGGGTTCGAGGATAGGGGTGAAAAAATGAAATTTTGAAGTTGAAAATATTTTTTAAAAACAACTTAAAATTTTTTTGGGGGGGCGGGGGTGGGGTGCGTGGGGGGCTGGGTAGGAGGTGGGTGGGGGATCGAGGGTATGGTGAAAAAATGAAATTTTGAAGTTGAAAATATTTTTTAAAAACAAACTTTAATTTATTTTTTTTGGGGTAGGGGTGGGTGGGTTGGGGGGTGGGTCGAGTGTATGGGTGAAAAAATAAAATTTTGAAGTTGGAAGAGAGTTTTGGAAAATGTTTTCCTTAAGTTTTGAAGGGAAGTCATTTTCCTTAAATTTGAGGAAAATGAGTTAATTTGGAAAACATTTTCCAAAACAATTAACCCAACCAAACATGAGAAAATTGAAAAACATTTTCCGGAAAATGTTTTCCTTCATACCAAACACACCCTTAGTCATCAACACCACAATAGATCCATTCTCAAGTAACTTCAGAAGAATACATGAGCAAAGCATGAATAGCATCCCATAATACCACCCAAGCCAAGTATCCCTTTTTGGTCATCTTAATCATAGCCTATATGCATGGTCAAGTCTTACACCTTTCTACCATAAGGGCACCATACTTCTAAGTAACCTCAAAGAACACTTGTGCAATGCATGAAAGGCATCCCATACTACCCTTCACACTAAGCATAACCTTGAAGTCATCCTAGTCATATTCACCCTCCTTTGGTATCACTATTGGCTTACTTCAAGTACACAAGGGAATTGTCACCTTTAGTCAATCATATCTTGGAAGGCATCTATATCAATAATCCATCGAGCATAACTCATGTAAGACAACACTCATTAGGTAACATTTGGTCATACTTGTGCAATGAATGAGTAGCATCACATACTACTACTCATATTAAGTACATCTTTAGGTAATCATACTCATGTTCCTTAATTAGTGACTTGCCCTCTTTTTAAAGCATGCGAACATTAGGAGACACTTTACTAAGTCTATCTTAGTTCATCATGTTGGAATTCTAGGATATGCTACTTAAAGCATAATATAAGTTCATCAAGCTTGAACTCTTGGAGATGCTACTTAAAGCATTATCTTAGTTCATTATTAGGTTGGACCATAAGAGATACTTCTTTTAGCATGTCTAGGTTCATTATTATCATGGACTAGCTAGGCACTACTTAAGCATGTTTAGGTCCATTTATACTCTTGAACATTATGAGGTACTTCACCAAGCTTACCTTAGTTCCTCATTATTTCGAACCCTAGGATATAACTACACTAAGTACATCTTAGTTCATCATGTTTGAACTCTTGGAGATGCTACTTAAAGCACAATCATAGTTCATTAAGTTTGATCTCTAGGAGATGCTTCTTCAAGCACAAGCTTAGACCATTACTTGCATTGAGATCTAGGAGATGCTACATTATGCACAATCTTAGCCCATGAGATTTGAACTCAAGGAGATGCTACATTGAGCACATTCTTAGTTCATTGCTAATCTTGTTTAATTGGGATATAGCTTTAACCGACATGAGAACATATGAGATATCACATGATCTCCCATGGTGTTAACCACACCATCAAGGGTTGGTCCACTTTCCAAAGATATGACCGGTTTGTTAGCTTAGTCAGATCCACTAGCTAACTTTCCTATGGGGCAAGTAGTTATGGGATACAAAAATTGCTACTAGAAACCCAAACTCCACTAGGTGAGGCTTCCATGTCATTAGACACACTCACAGAAATCCATACTCTTCTAGGTGAGAGATCCCATGTGGGAAGCCCAAACTAAACTAGGTGGGAACCTTCATGATAGCCCAAACTCAACTAGGTTGATACCTCCGTCTCATTTCAATATCCACTCGGTGCTAGGCATAATTCCCACAAGATAATCGTTAAGTCTCTATATTGACATAAGTTTATGGAAAGATTTTCTTGACAACCAATACATACTAATACCTTTTTTAGACCATGTGTGAGCAACTATCACCATCCTTGACCAAGGTATAAAGGCTCTCTAGCTTTTGGTTCAATTAGGTAAGAGAAGCCCTTCAACCCTAGAACCATTACTATGTGAGAAGTCTTTCATGTTAAGTTCATCTTCATGCCTAACATCTTGTATATAATTCTATATCAGACAAGGATATCATCATGACCTAAGTTATTCTATCACTTCCTACCATATATGATTCATATGGTGAATTAGGTAGGTAAAGATCCTTCATCACAATTCTAATCATTAGCCTTGTACACACATGTAGATTTTACTCTCAAGGCCTTAGCATCTATAGTTAATCATATTAGCTGCACTCTTATGCCCTAGTGATCAACATTCACAACTATGAGCTTCATTCTCAATGATTCCACACTATGGAAATATATTATGAACCTAGTTTACAAGGCATTCAATCACATTCTTCATTACTAGGTGATTCTAGCCACAATTCATCCTTAAAGGTTCAATTTCAACTTTACAAGTCAAGATCAATCATATAGTATAGAGTCTAGCTCAATTCATGTCTAGGTATACATAATCTTGAATAATTACTACTTATGACATTTTACACATGAACATTCAATTTCACCTATAATGGCGTAAATCCACAAATATAACATTCATCAAATTAGACAAGGGCTTACCATAGAAATCACATGAGTTCATCATAATATCACTAAAAAAATCAAAATCAATCATAATTGGGTGTTATCCACTAGATTGGAATCATACCCAAACCCTACCCACAATGTAAGCACAACCCTTGCTAGAATTGGGTTTTTTACTTCACAATTAGGGGAAACTATGGGGGCTCTATGGGTGGAGGAACCCATAGATGAATAAGCTAAAGATACCTTGATTCCAAGCCTTAAATAAAGCTTTCTTCAATGGTGAATTTCGACCTAGCCTCCTTCTCTTCTTCTTCTTCTTCTTTGCTTCTACAGAGAGAATTTCTTGAGAGGATTTCGGGTGTTAGATGAAGGAGTTAAATGAATTAGTTTAGGGTCCTATTAAGCTTATATAGGTGGTTAAATAACTAACTAACCGACCTACCTTAACCCCTAATTAATTAACTAATCAATTCCCAAACCCCCAACTTAAAACTAAAAACTAAAAAGTTGTGTTGACCTACGGATCCCCCACCAACGGACGGTGGGTGGGGTCATGACTGATGTTGCCTAGTCGTACGTGAGGTCAGCAACATGTAAAATTTAGGCCTTAACAGGCCTTGACCCACGACCCCCATCTACGGGGTGTGGGTCCACCTAAGGCCAGTAGGTGGCCAAATGTATGTGACATTTTTTTGACAGCTTTTAGGGCTGTTTTGAGGTCCCCCTCAAGGACCCCTTGGGTGGTCCTTGGGGGATCATACATTGACGCCCTAACCCTTAAACCCCTATTCTAAGTACGGGATTCATTTTTACATGTTTTAACCCTCATACAACATTCCAAATGTCACGACCCAGGGGTACCCCCTAGACGTAACTTGGCGTACTTGACCCCATAGGGGTCTCATACAAGCCCTTAGCGTACATAAACATAGAAAATGGAAATGATGTAGAATTTAAAATTTTTACAGTCAAAGTCTTTCTTTCATAAAACCGAAAAGAGTCTAGACATCGTCTCATAATCCATCTATTACAATATAATGTCAATAGGGTCACAACCCATTACAATCGAAAAGAGTCTTAAAAGTAGAATATAAGAAAAGTAACTAGAAGCAAATGATATATTTTCCTCGCATCTTGAGGACTCACCACAAGTCTTGGAGATAAGCAATCCAAGTCTTAGTCAAGAAAGGAGACACACTTCACCTAGCCGGAACCTACACTTATCAAAATGTAGAATAAATAGGGGTTAGCACAATTATGTACTAAGTATGGAAGCATGCATAAAATCCTTGAAATAGGATAAAAAGGGACATTTTAGTTGAAAAGTATGCATTTGTCATGATTGAAAATCAACATGCAATTTCAATGTAAAACACAAGTCATAATCACATTTATCCTCCAACATAGTAAAACCATTACCTTAGCAACCCCGAGGAACACTTGTGCAATGTATGGTTGGCATCCCATAATACCAACCATACTAAGTACTCCTTTGAAGCTACCTTAGTCATACATCTCATCTTTAGACCTCATCATAATCAATGGTCATAAATAAGGAAATAGTCATGTACATAAGGAAAGGCATTCATAGCAACCATCCATGTCTCATCATAGCATAAAGAAACCATCCTACAAACTCTTTCAAAGACTACTTGTGCAATGTAAAAGTGAAGTCCCATACCCCCACTCCAACTAAGTAAAACTCATCAAGAAGTAATAGTATAGTTCTTGTCATATTCATTATCTTGTCATGTAGGGAAGAATAGCCATAACCGACTTAGACCATGTGAGTGACAAGGAATCCGGTGTCATGTAACCCCACATCGAAAGAGGGTGTCCTACTTGCCTAAAGTAGAACTAAATGTATTAGCTTTTAGGTGGATCCACTAGTTAAATTCCTATGTGGGCACATAGTTATGGGATAGGGAGATTGCTTCTAGAAACACAACCTATTGTTTTGGTGGAGGAGTTTCCATCTCATGAGCATAATCTAGATGACCCGGCCTATTGTATTGATGGGAGGGCCTCTACCTAATTGGCCATATCCACTCGGTGGTAAGCATTGTTTCCCAAATTATACATAATTAGTCTTGAATTTCATTTACATGTGTGAAGGAATAATTTGCCATTCATTCAATACAACTCATAAAGTGGCTCATAGATTGAATAAAGTGAGAATATACTTTCAACCTTAGAATCGTCATTAACATGTGAGTAGAACTTTCACACTATATTCATAGTGTTTTCATGAGAATGACCTTTCAATCAACACAACAACATTATCATCATCCTAGACAATTAATACAAAGTCATGTGTAAGGGTAAGCGGAGAATGATCTTTCCACAATATCACACTTTACACAATAGTCATAGGACCTTCACTTTCTAAGTGAATCATAAGTTCATACAGAACTTTCATCAACATGTACAAACCTTAGAAATTTACCCCCTCAAGGGTCATGAATCATGTCTCACAATTAAACCTAGAAATACTACACTAAGCATGAATAAAACAAGATTAAATAACTAAAATATCATAGACATAATTTATAGTATTCATCTTGGATCAATACACCCATCACAATTCATGAAATTAGGGTCATGGGGTAATTCATGGGTTCATGGGGAATTTTCCTATAAAAATCACCATTAAATAACAAATCAACCATAATATAAGACAATTGACCCATTGAAATCGTTTTTAGAAAGAACCCATGGCTAGATTGAAAACCCTAGTTTTTGAAGAATCTACCAATCCAAAATTAATGATTTGAAGGGCATCATGGAGAAAAGTCTTCCATGTATCAACACTCCCATACATTGATTGATGTTTTCCTCACGAAATTTTAGTGAAGAGGTTGGAACTTGAACCCTAAGCTTGACCTTGGTCTTGTTCTTCAATGGAGTCTTAGAGACAATATTTTGAGAGGGAAGTTGGTTATGTTTGACTCTTGAGAGTTATGAGGGGTTAAAGAGTGGTTAATAGTTAAAAAGTACTTATATATGCTTAAATAACTAATATAAACCGTCCCTAACATTTAATAATTAAAATAGGAAATAATTAAATTATTGCACTCTTGGCCGAAATTGAGGCAGCAGTGCAAGAGTGACTCACAAAACCCCTACGTACGGTCCGTAGGTGGGGTGACGCCCCGTGTTGGCAAGCTGTCATTTGGTTCAGAGAAGGGGGAGGACCAGGGGAGAAATTGGGAGACAGTCTCGACCCACGACCCCCACCTATGAGGCGTGGGTCCACCCACGATTTGTGGGGACCCATTCGTAAGTCAAGCTATTTTTTTACAGCTTTTAGGGCCTTCTCTTTGGTCCTCCTCAAGGACCCTTGGGCGGTCCTTCGTGGTCATGAGTTAACGTTTAGGGACTAAAGCATTAATACTAACTTAGTGAGTTTATTTTAGGACTCTAATCTTTATGTTCAACCTCATTTAGGCTACTAGACAACGTGTTAGGTTGCAGTTTAGTTCATCAGATTTTTGTGGTGTTACACCAAAACTCTTACGAAAAGTTCTACAACTAACTAGTTCAACTTGCTAGTTTCCGAGTTGTTACGTACGTGGTATTATAGGGCCATGTTATATTAGTGCAATCAATGAAGTTCTTGGGACAACAAATAACTCTTCTATCACATTCTAACTTTGAATGAATTTTAAATTAGATGCTCACCAGGATTGGTTGGCACCACCTATTGCAGATGCTTCTCCTCCATGGATAGCAGAAGGAAATCCAAATGAAAAGAAAGATATGAATATAATGGGCAGCTATTAGTCTGGATTGATAAGTTGCAATCTGATGCCGTCTCAAAATGAGTCTATTCTCAAGCTGCCCAAAGCAATACTAGTGGGGTGTATAATCAACTGGATTGAACTCAAAGTTGGGTCTATCATTGTCGTAGAGATGCTTAGGAAGGGTAGTTAAGAGCAAACCTTCTTTCCATTTCCAATTTTTATGACATAACTCTGACAAAGAGTAGGAGTTCCCTTTAAGGGGAAATCTGATGTACGGGTTACACTAGTATCCTCCAAGGCATCTAGATGATTGAGGCTAAGTATTTATAGGACGATACGACTTGGAGGAAGCCAGAACACCCAAATACTACATCTAAAGTTGATCTAGAAACTTTAGCATCTATGTCCTGCACACCTACTCTTTCTGTGGAGCAGACATGTATATTCTCCCCTTACACTATGCCTTCCATTTATGCTACTCCTGTTGCTGCTAGTGTCTGTCTTTGTTGCTGCTGTTGTACCTATCCCCACTCCTATCACCCATCTCCCCTTGACCCAATCATTGATATATCATATGGGCAACCTTGCCTGATCGGTGAAAGTTACACCCAGGAGAGTTGAGAAGGGCATGCCTAGGAGTATTGACATGGCTATTGTGCCAGCATTGTGTCCATTGAGGGATAAGGTGATTAGCTGTGAGGGTGTTATTATGGTTCAGGTTATGAGGTTTGACAACATTACTGCAAGATTAGAGACCAGGAGAAGGCCGAGGGTAATTCTGGTGCACTAAACACCAAGATAGGGGAACTTTCTACCTTACAAGTAGACGTGACTCAACTGCATTCTATAGACCTGTCCATGCTTTGGGGTGATGTTTCCTTATCAGATTCCTCTGTGCCACTAATGATGCCTAACAGTGAGCCTACTTCTAGTGTTCAGCCTGATATATCACGAGTGTTGTTGATGTATATGTGGATGAGGAGAGGGACGATGATGACTTGGGCGAGGGGACAAATGAGGAGTATTTGAGGTGTGAGGAGGATGAGCATGGGATTGCATAAATTCTTACAGAGCATCACGAGACAGAGAAGGCGATTGTTCAAGCAACTCTGAAGAGATTTATTCGGGAGACTTCAACAGTTGATACTAGTACAGTCCCTTTAGACTCCACCATTCCTCCAAGTGAGGTGACATGCATTGATGCCCAATTCCTTCTGCCTTGCTGCTTGGAGTGATTCTATTACCGGGCATCGATGCCCCGAGTGATGATTCCTTTTGTGAGATTCCAGATGAGAGTACTCCACAAGCTTAGCATGTTAGGAGGACAGTGTTACTCTGCCTCCCATACGTTATTTTATTTTCATTAAGACTGTGTATTTCTTTTTTGTAGGGTGAGGGTCTTTGAGGCAATATTCCCCATTTTGTTTTGTATTTTGTTACTTTCTTGTTTTGTATGATCTTATTAGTTCACTCTTTTTTACTTTATAGTGTTTCATTTAGTTTACTATATGTCTTTTGCAATCCCCCATGAGTTTGAAAAAAAATTGAAATATTTGAGATTTTATTGAAAATGATTCGAGGATCGATTGTGTTCAATATTGATGTCTTGAATAGTACTGATGATGAGCATGTTATATAGTGTTGGTGTTGTGAGATGTAAATCTATGTGGTTGCGCTTTTGAGCAAGTTGTTTGAATCCTTTGTTGACTATAACTGCATTTTGATGTGAGCCTTGCAATGAATATCGGATGAAGGCTTTTGATCTTTTCGTGATGTGCTACATTAGTGGATGTTGAAGTGTCATGTATGGTGAGGTCTTACTTGAAAGCATGTATGTAGAGTCCTAGATTATTCCTTGTTAGTTGAACTTCATAAATCTTGGTAAATGTGAGGCGTGATCTTGGGAAATAATTCAAAGAGGGAACCCAAATGTCCATAATCTTTCTTGACTACCTTGTGAGGGTGTGCATCCATTTTAACACCATTTGAGCATATCCCATTTGCTGGAAAAACCAAAAGAAAGTTGTTCAACCAAATTGTCCTTACCTTCTCACCTAAAATCATTTTTGAAGCATTTTATGTTTAAATAGCAAACTTAGGCTAAAAACCTATGTTGGGATGTGGAAAGGAAGGAGGAATTAAAGACAAGTTAAGGGGAAATAATTATGAAATGAGACTCAACTTTGAAGGTTATTACAAAAAGAAGGAACCCCTCCTTATAAAAAAAATGAAAAAAGTGAGTCACTGTGATGAAAATGCTGTGGAAAATGGAAGTGAAAAAGAGAAGTGATGAAATAAAGGGGATTCAAAATAAAATTAGTGAAAATTCAAAGTTTAAGTTCTCAATTGGAAATGAATGAAAAGAACTTGAGAAGAGGTGAAGATGATTGCAACAATGTTTTGGAAAGGTGAAGTCATTGAGCCAAATTAACCATACCTAAACCCTCAGCCCATTACAAACCTAAAAGACCCTTGAGATCTTGCATGAACTAGGTTGTGTGATGATTGGAAAATATGGGCAAACCCATGAGACGAAGCCTGCATGTGTTTCTCTTTTGAGAGAGTGAGAGTTGCGTTGAATACTTATTTCTTTGTTGATTTACTTTGTGAGAGCATGCAATCATTCTTGATGAGAGAACACTTAAGTGCATTTTTTAAAACATGGTCTTGCATTATAGAAGAAGCTAAAATGAGCTTTAGTTTGTGTGGGAACTTACCATTCATCATTTGATGCTTTTTTTCTATAATGATTGAGTGTAGCATGTTGTTGAGAATAGTCTTCTAATGGCACATGCATGTTAGATCTCATTTAATAATGTTGTAGACAGACACCCTTATTTAACTAATTGTATTCTTGATTTACTTATGGAGAAGTAAAAGTTTAAGTTAGGGGTGTTGATGAGTAGTATATTTTAACTCATATGATGTCTATTTATCTTAGTAATTAGTGTCCTCAATGTCAAATTTTTTCATATTCTCATGATATTTTTGTTGTTTGCATCTATGAAGGCTAATGGACAAGACAAGGATGATTGTTTGAAAGAATTACCAAATGCAAAAAAGAAGTGCAAACTATATAGTTATTATAACCAAACAAGAAAGGCAGATCGCCTTTTAGGATTGACCTCATCTAAAGTGATAGTGCAGATTACTTGTGTCTATAAAAAAAGGTCACCAAACTCCAAATGAAAATCAGACTCAGCGAAGGAGGAAGGCGACCTTGGTGATCATCACTTAAAGTGATCGTGTAAGGAGAAAAAACTTTAAGGCTCGAAAAGAGACCCAAAGTGGTACTCGAGCATACACCAAATGTTAAAGACATACTCAAATGAGCTTGCCCACAGAGGTTTTACAACCTGAAGTCTAGAGGAACAAAAGGTGAGCTAAAGCTTCATTGGTGATTGGTCGAAGGAGTTCGGCGAGCCCGACTAATGACACCGAGTGAGACGACATTGACTTTTTGGGCCAAATTTTGGGAAACTATAAATAGACCTAATTAGAGAGAAAAAGGTACCTTAGATTCCAGAGTTCAAAATTGAGGAAATGTATTCTTAGTTTTGACAGTGATAGAGAAACACTTCATTTTATGAAGAACACTTTCTAGCTTTTCAGGTTTTTGAACTTTTTTCTTGAATTTGGAAAATTGAAGTTTAGTCCAAAGTGGCTTTGCTTGTAACTTTGTAATTTCACGTTACCCATGGTTGCTTTCATGGAAGGTATATTTTCATTGCCTTTTGTGATAGTTCCTGGAACTCCAAGAACTAGGGGTGCATTTATGGGTTGGTGTTGATTTAATGTAGTGGGTATTGTGTTATGCACTGTTTTGCTACCTTTCACACATGAATTTGGGCTAATTAGCGTAGGGTTAATTTATGAGTTAAGGTGACAAACTTAAGTCCTACTTTCCATCTCCGATCGATGCTCGAAAGAGATTAATCGTAGTGGGTAATTAGTCCAATACTACAAATTAATGTTTGATGTCTGTAACTTGCTTGAAAATAGAGGTTACGGATCAGATATATTTGCCCTATTTCTGCATCGAAAGACTGAATATAGTAAGGTATTGTGTTGTTTAGATTAACATATAAATGAGATGGAAAGGAGATTCTATGCAAAGATACTTTAAGATCTAAAGATGATTAGCGTCATTGATGATGACCTAGCCTATTCATGAATGTTCATCACTATAGAGCAACACAATTATCCCTATGTGACGTTGTTTTCCAATCCCTGCACCCCTAGATTGCTTGTTAACTCTTGACTTCTTCAAAACATTGGCTTATTTGTAAGAATTGATAAGCAAATCTTTTTATTTATTTGGTGGAATAATCCACCCACTTGCTTCTACTGTTACAAATGAATGAGTTTAAAATCCAAATTTCCTGATAAAATTCTTTACGATATACCATTCTCTGTGGAATTCGACCCTGACTCTTGCTTTGGTATTTTTATTCACTACGACTGCCGTCCCTTTTAATTGGTTTTAAGGATGACATTTGAACGTTATCATTACCGATCCATATATTGTGCCTATATTGTTTCATAATATATGTGCCTATATTGGATGGTCAACAACTTCCGAATTTTGTGAGTTGTCATATTTTGGGGACCTGGCCACCTAATGTCTTTATTGCTTTTACTCTTTCAGTTTGTAGACATTGTGCGTGGTTTAGAGGTTCGTCCTAACCACATTTATGTTAGTAGAAGGCTTTGTCAGACATAGTTGATTTCTGCATTATTTTAGTCATGTACTCTATTGATATTTTCCTTATATGTTGAAAGAGTTTTGATACTTACATCTAATTCTCATAATGTATTCTCTTTATTGTATATTTATATGTCATGGTTATTGATGTTCGACGTAATCAACTGACACTATTTCGGTTCAAGTGCCAATGATCGCGTGTAGTGATATAACCCAACCGAGGGTTGAGATCATTCTCACAGGGAGTGGTTTTGAGATTTTATAGAAAAATAAAATCAAGCTCTAATTAGTCATAGCTATAAATATTATAGAATAAAAACATACTAAATCTAAGAGGTGACGCAACAGTCAATTATCAATGGGGTGTGTATTAATTAACAACTAAAAAGAGCAAAAATATAAGGAAACGATATATGGAGACGGGATTCTTGGGATGTGATAGGAATACGGGTTATACTAGACTATCGGGTACATGCTTTTGATAGTAAATTGTTGAGTATTTGTGACTAGGCTAGACTATAGTGGGGGTAAATTCTCTCTCTCGCAACTTACCCCAAATGAACTTGGTTTCTCTCGAACACTGAGTTGCCGCATTAAGCACAGCTTCTGCCTTAGCCCTTTCACTCACTCGAGCTGAACCCATGTCGACCCAAGAATTGGGGTTTTAGCTTGACATGTAAAAGAGATAAAAATTTATACCAATATCAATTACCATCAATTGGGTATGAAGAATTAAGTCTTAAAACACGTCAAGAGTGAAGAATCTTTGAGACCCACGTCCAATTTCTTGGAGTTGAAATCATGTGAATCTTCAAGGTCTTAGAACAAAGTCTCCAAAACCCGCTAAAATATAAAATCTCTCAAAAGTTGTAAAAAGTTTGAATAATAGAAGTGATACTTAGCTAGAACTTTAAAACAAGTATTTATAGTGTTTGAAAATTTGTGCTGCAGAGGACCATTCGACGCAGTTAGTCCAAATCGCCGATACATTCGATGTCCGCCTTTTGGTCAATTTCATCGCCTTCTTGCTTTAGCCTTCAGCCTCTTCATGTTTTGGGTCGTTGGGTGATATGGTACTGCTTCGCAAAACTGCTCGGTGACATGCCGACTATTCCATTTCATCGCCAACTTGATCTTTACCTTTAGGGCTCAGCACACTAGAACAAAATGCGATCTCCAGGCCGATCGGTGACTCACTAACTGGGATCAGCTATCTTCAGGCCTTCATTTCTTCGTTCATTTCATCCGCCCTGTTCCTTCTTGCCAAGTAGTGTCCATGCTTTGCCTCAAACTTCAAATACCTGAAATTTAAGGATGTACAGCAGATATTGAGACAAAATATGCATTTGAGGAAAGTAATTAGATTCGAGATGGCCTGGTACAGTTCCCTTTGCCTGGAGTTTCCTTCCAAATCCCATGTTACCTTTATCGGTTGACCTACTTGAATCAACAGTGGATTTATTTTGGATGCCCCAGTATAAAAATTCCATATTAAGATGAAAAATCACCTCTTAAAAAGGTGCACAGTAATTTCCCTTGCAGGAATATCACATCAAGAGAACTACTGGAAATATTTGCCTTCCAATTAGCCATTACTGCTACCACAGGAACCTTACCTGACCAGACTCTCTATCCAAAGAAAAATTTTAAAACGAAAGTGTGACGACCCAAGATAGCCCCTAGGCGTAAATGGCCAGTGGCCCCAGACAAGCCACTTAGCATTCATCATACAAGATAATAGAATATAAAAGATTAAAAGAGAGTTTCAACATAGAAAATTTTTATAGAGAAATGTGGAAGTCTAAACAATCTCAAAGCCATCTAGTACATAAGAAATGATCGGGACATAGCCCGTACATCAAGTTTCAAAAAAAGAAACTAAAATTAAACACAAAAAGGGAAATCAAGCTCAGTCCTTGGAACATTAGGACTCACCAATCTACAAGCTTCTATATAAGATCCCTAGCCACGGAAATGTGAATCTGTAAGGTCGGACCCTACATTTGGAGAAATTAGGAAAAAGTATGTGTTAGTACAAAACATGTACCAAGTATGATAGCCATCCATAAAACATTTAAAATATGCTTAAAAGAGGATATCTTCATTGTATGCAATAACTAAGCTAAAACATGATATAAAAAGGACTAGAAGACATAAGTCATAAAACAAGGTTAATGCTAATAGACATAAGCTTAAAATCAGATATGAGATACTTCTTGAAGTAACCTTAGTTTATTATTGTGGGAGATTTACCTTTAACCGACATTTAAGACCATGTGAGCTATCAACACGCAATTCGGTGTCTACCTCACACCAAAAAGGGGTGTCCTACTATCCAAGGTAAGACCATGAACTTCTAGCTTATGTGGATCCACTAGATAATGTCTATATAAGACAATCATCCTATGGGGGAACATAGGTATAGGATAAACAGATTGCTACTAGAAACCCGACCTCTACTAACGGGAGATCTTCCATCTCAATATCCTCCTGGTTCTAAGCATAAATCTGAATGAATAGTCATTTTCTTAACTACTCTTTATTATCAATGGAAGGGCACGTCATATTTCCAATCAAAGCTAAATCATATGTCATCAATGGAAAGGTACAATTAAGTAACAAATCCAATATAGGCTTCATTAGAATAGCTCCTTAAGTTTGATTCATGTAGGTGAGAAGACCTTTCAACCTTAGAATTCTCTATTTGAGAAAACATTTCACATTCATGCATCAGGTTGTTATGTGAGCAATCCTTTCACAACAATCAACCACAAGAACAACATATATGCTTTTACTCTCAAACAAATTACATCATATCTTATCAATTACATAAGAAGATGCATTTTTTCATAATTCACCTTTCATAGTTCAAAACCAACTTTCAATCATCAATATCTAGAAAACATAGATTATACATCGGTTCATGGGGATTCATAATAAAATCATGAGATCAATTCATGCATAAAAGTTTATAAATCAATAAAATATATCAACATTTAAAGGAACCAATGAATTGGAAGAAAAACCCCAACTAACCGGGGATTTCTAACTTTATCAATTGGAGAATTTAGGAACTCCATTGAGGAGAGGGCTCCATGGATGAAAACTATCATGCCTCAATACCAAGAGTCTTGACTTGACACCCTAGGTTGACTCCTTCTTCAACCTGCGTAGAGAGAGAAATATTTTGGATAGGAAGACTTGTTCTCCTTTTAAGAATTTGAGAGAATGGTTCCAATTAGGGAAATTTGGTGTTAAAAACACTTATATAGGACTTTAGGTGAAGGGTAAACGATATTGTATTAGGCTAGAATAATTAGAAAAAGACCCAAAGGCCCGTAATAAAATAACTACCGACACCCACGGACGGCCAGATCGACTGTCCATTGGTCAGACCGCAGACCGTTCTACTTGAGTGTCGTTTGGGGTAAGAGATCACCACTTGTGGACCCTTGACAAGAGACCATACCTACGACCCGTGGATCCATCAAAGGACCATGGACAATGGTCGTAGGTCCCAACTCTTTTCCTTAAAATTTCTCTAAGTCTGGGACTCACCTACGAGACCTATCTATAGCTCATACTTTAGATGAAGAACCGTCCTAGTAAACCATCGAAAAAGTACTGAAACTAATAATTTTTGGGAACTTCAGCTAGCCAACCACAGAGCAGACCTATTGTCCGTACATGGCTCTGTTGGAACTAGCACCAGATCCTAAAGAAAGCTGCAATTCTACCTTTGTTTGAATCAAAGGTCTTACATCATCTCCCCATTGGGAACATTCGTCCTCAAATGATATTCAAGACATCATAAAGAAGCTAGAAACTTAAACTAACAACCAAACATGCATGCAATTACATAAATACACATATCCGAGGAGGAAACATCAATTAATCCAAGCTAAAGCATGTTCAAAACATTATATCATGAGGTCTATATGCAACTTATACTCAAATGCGCATAAATAAGTAGAGATCAATCAAGTAAACTCACTTTCTCAACATTTCAATTTTAATGAATCATATGCATAAATGATGAAATCATAGAAATATCTAAAACACATGACACCCAATGAGTAAACCATGAGGACCTAAATACCTCAAGTTTGAGTAGGGACGGAGGGAAAGATATGGAAATAGTGGGACATCATATCAGCCCCGGCCTTCCAAGTAGAACCTCAACTAACTGATTCCTCCAAAGAAGCTTTACGAAAGAAACGTCTTTATTTCTCAACTTCTTGACTTACCGGTTTAAAATCTCCACCGGAACTTCCTCATAAGAAAAATTCTTCTTAACTCCCAACGTTTTTAAGGAGTCTATTGATGTCGTATCTCCAACACATTTCTTCAACAATGAGCTATGGAAAACATGATGCACTGATGCCAAATCATTAGGCAAATCAAGTTCATAAGCAACCTTGCCAATTCACCTCAAAAACTAATATGGGCCGATATAACGGGAACTAAGTTTCCTTTTCTTCCCAAATTTCATTTTGGATCTACCTCAAACTCAAGATATCTTCTTCTCACATCGGTATAGGACTTTTCTCAACTTTGATCCATTTTCAACCTCTCTCTTATAAGTCAAACTTTATCCAAAACCTAATGTACCAATTCGGGACATATTAGGGCAACTTCACTCACCTAAAACCAACAATTAGAGACGTACACATCCTACCATATACGGCCTAGAATGGAAACATGCTAATACTTGAGTAATAGTTATTATTGTAGGCAATCTCAATCAAAGGCAAGTGATCATCCCAATTATCCTTGAAGTCAATTACACATGCTCTCAACATATCCTACAATGTTTGGATAGTACACTCCGCTTTCCCATCGGTTTGTGGATGAAAGGTCGTACTAAGTTTAACACGAGTACTAAGACCATTTTGGAACAATTTCCAAAATTGAGAAGTTAATTGGGTACCACGATCTGAAATAATGAATAAGGGCACTCAATGAAACCTCACAATTTCCTTGAAATACAACATAACATACTCCTCCACCGAATAAGAAACCTTGACAAGATTGAAGTTAGCCATTTTTGTCATCCAATCTACAATAACCCAAATCGAGTCATGTTGTTTCCTGGTGCGAGGCAAACCAACAATGGACTCCATGTTCAAATATTCCCACTTCCAAGTAGGAATGCTAATATTTTGAGATAAACCTCTCATATTTTGTTGTTCAACCTTCCCTTGTTGACAATTAGGACACTTAGTAACAAATTTCGCAGAATCTCTCTTTATCCCATTCCACCAATAGATCTCCCGCAAGTCATGATACATCTTGGTGGCTCCCGGATGAATAAAATATCGACAATTATGGTCTAACAAGATTTTGTCTCTCAAGTAATCAACATTAGGAACACATAATCAACCTTGATACTTTAGTACGCAATCTCCCCCTTGGGAAAAAGACTCTACAGACTTCTTAAGCACCGCTTCCTTCAATTTTACCAAAGTCAGGACAAGACCTTGCTTGGCTTTCACATTTGTCACGAAAGATGATTTTTAAACATTACACCACCTCTGGTAGTGTCAACTAACAGAACACCCAATCGGGTCAATCTATGAACATATCAAACCAACTCTTTTTTATCATCCTCAATATGGGCAACACTACCCATTGATAATCGACTAAGAGCATATGCCACCACATTCACCTTACCGAGGTGATAGAGAACACTTATGTCATAATCCTCCAGTAACTCAAGCCACCTCCTTCAGTGAAGATTTAGATCTTTCTGGTTAAATACATATTGCAAACACTTGTGGTCGGTAAAGACATCCACATGAACCCCGTAGAAGTAATGCCTCCAAATTTGAAGCAAAAAAAAACCGTTGCTAGTTCAAGGTCATTGATAGGATAATTCTTCTTATGAATCTTAAGTTTCCTTGAAGTAAGAATAACTTTCAATTCTTGGAAACTCTATTCACACACTTCGGGCCATATGAATTTAACCTTCTTTTGAGTCAATGGTGTCAATGAAGAAGCAATCAAAGAAAACCCTTCAAAAACTTTTTATAGTAAATAGCTTAACCCGAGAAGCTTCTAATATCCGAAGGGGATAGAGGTCTAAGACAACTCTTAACTGCATCCGTCTTCTTAGGATCTACCTTAACACCCTAACCAAAAATAATATGACCAAGAAAAGCCACAGACCTCAGCAAAAACTCAAATTTGCTAAACTTTGCAAATAGTTGTTGGTCGTTTAGGACTTGCAACAGAATCCTCAAATGATTGGTATGCTCATCTACACCCCTCGAATAGACCAATATATCATCAATGAACACAATAACAAACATGTCAAGGTATGGTTTAAACACAAGATTCATCAAATCCATAAATGTCACCGGAGCATTAGTGAAACAAAACTACATCACTAAAAACTCATAATGACCATACCGAGTTCGAAAAGTCATCTTCAAAATGTCATCGTATTTCACGTTGAATAGGTGATAACCCAGCCGGAGGTTAATCTTTGAAAAGTAGCCTTCTCCTTTAAGTTGGTCAAACAAATCATCTATCCTTGGAAGATGATATTTATTCTTCACGGTAACGTTATTCAATTGCCGGTATTTAATACATTTATGAAGTGACCATCTTTCTTTCTAACAAACAAAACTGGAGCACCCTATAATGAGATACTTGGTCGGATGAAACCCTTATCTAACAATTCTTTCAATTGTTCCTTTAATTCCTTAAGTGACGTTAGAGAGATACGAAAAGGAGGAATAGAGATACGTTGCATATCTAGGAAAATGTCAATACCAAAGTCTAGAGGAATACTTGGTAAATCATCAAGAAACATTTCCGAAAATTCATTCACAATGAGGACCGACTCAAGAGTTGGGGTCTCGAAATCTATATCCCTCACCCTAACTAGATGGTAAATACAACCCTTTGAAATCATCTTTCTATCTTTAAGATAAAATATAAACTGAATCTTAGGCATAGAATTTCCCCCTTTCCACTTTAGGATGAGTTCATTTGGAAACTGAAACTTGACTATACGGTAAATACAATCAATAGAAGCATAACATGCATGCATCCAATCCATACCACAGCTTAACATCAAAATCTAGCATATCAAGCTATACAAGGTTAACATGAATGACTCTTTGGGACAAGGAGACGAGACACTTTCTATAGACCCTCTTAGCCACAACAGAATCACCAACATGAGTAGAGAAAGAAAAAGGATTTAACAACACATCCAAAAGAATATCAAAACTTATAGCAACATATGGCGTCACAAAAGACAAAGTAGCACCGGGGTCAAGTAAAGAATAAACATCAAGTTGGAAGACTATCAACATGCTGGTACCCACATCGGGAGAACCCTCATGTTTACCACGAGTCTGAAGTGCATAAAATCAGTTTTTCTTTGTGGCACTTGAACCCGAACAACTAGACAGAACTTGTTAAACTTCTCTCCCATTAGCCACAAGCATTGGGAAATACCTCATCTTTTGACCACTCATTCCACAACGAAAGCAACCTTCCATGCTGGCTAAGCATTTACCCTCGGGCTTTCTTCTAAACTTAGCACAAGTAGACATAGGCAATGAAGATCCACTACAATTATCTCCTCGAGGCTTAGGGTTAGACACTCTATCTTTGTTGAACTTAGGAGGAGCATTGGAGTAACCTTGACCAGAAAACCTTTGTCGAATCTTGGAACGACCTTGTCCATCATACCTTGAACGTGAGAACTACCATCACCAATTTTGGCTCTCTTTACCTCCCTAGACCTTACTTTAAGTTTCTTTTCTTCAGTTTGTTACACATGACCCATGAGACGATAAATGTACATATCATGGATAAGCATAGAGGTGTGACATTCCTTTACCACCATCTTGGACACACCCAAAAAAATCTTACTCATTCTCACCCTAGGATCGGCAACCATAGTAGGATCATATCTAAACAATTGTGTGAATTTCAAAGCATATTCTTTCACACTCATGCTTCCTTGACGAAGGTTGATGAACTCAAACACCTTTGCCTCCCTCATTTGAAGGGGAAAGAACCTATCAAGAAAAGAAACTTTGAACTTTTCCCAATCGAGAGGACCCGCATAACCTACTCTTCCTTCTTTCGATTGATT
This sequence comes from Solanum acaule, assembly GCA_036250505.1. Lineage (NCBI taxonomy): Eukaryota > Viridiplantae > Streptophyta > Magnoliopsida > Solanales > Solanaceae > Solanum > Solanum acaule. The sequence continues at coordinate 19,222 of JAJOOR010019145.1, forward strand.
GAACCATATTAGGGCAACATTCTTAAGTTAATAAGCAGCCAATTCCGCCTTTTTGTACCATCGTCACTCGATCATCAGCACCTTGTAAACCTGATCAATGAACTCTTGAAGGTTTTTCTCAACCTCAGAACCATGAAACTCCAGAGGATTCATTCTAGAGAAATCCCTCACTCTGAATGCCGTCGTACCGACATTTCGGTTCACGGGAGTCAGAACCTCCCTTTTGGCTTGGGTCATCATGGCTTGAGCCAACACCTGAAAAGCATCTCTAAACTCTACATTAGTCACTTACTCGGCCAAAGGATTGACCGAAACATGAGGAGTTTGTGGAGGAGCCTTTTGATTCACATTCTCTCTTGCATTCCTTCTAGCATATTCCCTTCGAGAGACGATATCCTATTGAGCATCGGAGAAGGATTAGGAGAGAGATATTACAGACTTGAACCCTATCACATGACTTTAAAGTAATGAAAGAAGTGGAATTTCCTAAACATCTTATAGCCTCTCATTCATAAATATGGCGCGCTTCACACTCACGAACAAGACTCTACTCGATGTTGCATATGAGAGTTCTTAGGACCTTCTAAACCTTGTGCTCTAATTACCAAGTTTGTCACGACCTAAGGTTGCCCCTAGGCATAAAATGGCGTGTAAGACCCCGAGAGGAACCATACAAGACATTCAGCATTCATCATACAAGATAATAAAATATAAGAGATTAAAAGATAGTTTTAGCACATAGAAGTTTTATAGAGAAAATTAGAAGTCTAAACATCATCTCAAAGCTATATAGCACATAAAAAATGATCAAGACATAGCACGTACATCAAGTTCCAAAAAAAAGAAACTAAAACTAAAGAAAAAAGGGAAATCAAGCTCGTTCCTTGGAATATGAGCACTCACCAATCTTCAAGCTTTTATACGAGATCAGTAGCCAAGGAAGTATGAATTTGTAAGGTCGGACCCTACATTTGGGGAAATGTTGGCAAGTGTATGCATTAGTACAAAACATGTACCAAGTATGATAGTTATGCATAAAACATTTGAAACATGCTTAAAAGGGGATGTCTTCATGGTATGCAATGACCAACCTAAAGCATGATATAAAAAGGGCTAGAAGACATAAGTCATAAAATATGGTCAATGCAAATAGGCATCATCTTAAAATCACATATGAGATACTTCTTTAAGTAACCTTAGTTCATTATTGTGTAGATTTACCTTTAACAAACATATAAGACCATGTGAGCTATGAACAGAGAATTTGGTGTCTACCCCACACCGAAAAGGGGTGTCCTACTTTCCAAGGTAAGACCATAAATTTTTATCATATGTTGATCCACTAGATAATGTCTATCTAAGAAAATCATCCTATGGGGCCACATAGGTATGGGAAAAGGAGATTGCTACTAGAAACCTAACATGTATTTACAAGAGAGCTTCCATCTCAATATCCTCTTGGTGCTAAGCGTAAATCCCACTGAATAGTCATTTTCTTAACTTGTATTTATTATCCATGGAAGTGCATATCATATTGCCAATCAAAGCTAAATCATATGTCATCCATGGAATGTAACAATTAACTAACCAATCCAAGCTATGTTTAATTAGAATAGCTCCTTAACTTTGATTCATTTTAGGTGAGAAGACCTTTCAACCTTAGAGTCCATTATGTGAGAAAACCTTTCACATTCATACATCAGTAGGGACGTGAGCAATCCTTTAACAACAATTAACCACAACAACAACATATATGATTTTACTCTCAAACTGTCACGACACAAAGGTACCCCCTAGATGTAACATGGCACATAACACCCTTATACGCACTATGTAAGCCACTTAGAACATCATCATATAAGTAAAGAACAATAAAGAGTAAAAACACATTTTCCAGTGTTAAGAAGTTTTCATAAAAGCAAAGCGAAAGTCTAGACATAGTCTAATTTAGCCATCTATTACAATCGAAGTCTAAAAATAGGGTCCCAACCCTTACAATAGAAATCTGAAAAGTCTAATACAATGAGAGGAAAAGAATAACAAGATAGCACTCATCCTCGGATCCATTAGGACTCACCACAAGCTTTGGAGGATAGTCAATCCAATCTTTGAACAAGAAGGAAGATTACCTCAAACGCCGGAACCTACACTTTGTAGTAAGATGTAGAAGAAATATGGATTAGTACAAAAATGCACTAAGTATGATAGTCATGCATAAAAATCCTTGAAATCATGCTAAAAAGGACATTTTAGTTGAAATGTATGCACTTTACCAAGTTTAGAGTTCATCATGAAAATTAGTGTAAAAGCATAAAATACAAGGATATTCAGCATAATGATCATCATATTATAATGGAAATAAACCATAAGTACCCTCAAAACATCCTTGTGTAATGTATGAATAAGATCCCACACTCCTACCCACACTAAGGAAAGCTTATTAAGTGATTATAGTTCATAACTCCAATTTTAGTTCATACTATCATAGTGGGATTAACTTTAATCGACATAGACCATGAGAGCTTAATCATGATATGCGGTGTCTACCCCACACCTAAAAGGGGTATCCTACTTGCCTAAGGTAGAACTCAACTATTAGCTTAGGTGGACCCACTAGCTAAAAGACCTCTGAGGGCATTTCGTTTATGGGATAAGTTGATTGCTACTAGAAAACCCGACCTCTACTAACATAAGGGCTTCCATCCCAAGAGATTGTTCCTAGAAACCCGACATCTACTATCGTGAGGGCTTCTATCTCATATCACTATCCACTCGGTTCTATGCATCATTCCCATTGAGTTCATATTAAGTCTTGACTTAAATTTATAATTATGGAAGAATGTCTTGACACTCAATCAAACAAACTCATGCTAAAGCTCCTAGCTTCATTAGGGGAGACTAGTCTTCAACTCTATGAATCACTACATGTGAAAAACCTTTCACATTGTATGAAATTCATACTTAAGTGTGCAAATGAGGATAATAATCCAATCAACATAACAATTAGATTATAATATATTCACTTTACTCTCAAACAAATCTAATTGTATACAAACAAGTCTCATACATGTAGCTAATTCTCATGTTTTACCCTTCAAGGGATATAGATCACATTCAACCAATCAATCTAGAATTACGACATTAGATATATACGGTGACTTGATTCAACTAACTAAACTACTATAAGTACAATTTCATAGTTACTACAATTCACCCAAATCACAAGTCATAAATTAGGGTTATGGGGATTTCATGGATTCATGGGAGATTTTATCATAAAAACTATAATAATCAACAATTCAATTAAAATATATGTTAATTTAATCAATGAAAATGTTTTTAGAAAGAATCCATGGCTTGGATTGAAAACCCTAGGTTTTTGAGACTTTTCTACTTTGAAATTGAGTTTGAGGACTTCATGGATGAAAGATAACCACGAATCAAAACTACCATGCCTTAGATGAAGAAATCCACCAAAATCTTGTGAGAAAGCTCCCTCCTTCAAGCCCTATTTTGATCTTCTTCTTCTTCTTGGGGTTTCTAGAGAAGATTTTGGAGAGGTTTTGAATTGATATGGGGATTTATGAATTATGATCTTAGATGGGTTATCTTTGGTGTGAAAAGTACTTATATAGTTGCTTAAGATAGGCCTAAAATGACACCACATAACCATTTAATAAAAAGGAAATTAAAAAAAGACCCATAACCTTAACTGCCAAAAGGCAGTTTTAGGTGAGGCCTACGACTGGGGACCCATGGACCGTAGGTGGACCTAGTGTCAATCCTACAGGTTCGTAGGTCCATGGTTTGAGATTTGATTTTAGGGGATTGAACCACGACCCCCACCTATGGGACTTGGGTGGACCTACAGGGTGTAGGTGCCCTCGTGGGTCACTGCCAAGGTGACTAATTTTGGGTTTTTCCTTAAGGACCCATGGTTGGTCCTTGGGGTTTAGGCCTTCACATCCAAACACTAAACCATGAATTTTAAGGTTCTAATTCTAACGTCAAGCTCTAGCTTAGCCTACTAGTTTTATGTTACACACTAGTTTAGTCTACAAGTTTTTGGAATGTTACAGAAAGCAATTACATCATATCTCATCAATTCCATAAGAACATGCATCTTTCCATAATTCACCTGTCATAGTTCAAAACCTACTTTTCATAGTTCAAAACGCAGTTTTTAATCATCAATATTTAGAAAACATTGGTTATACATAGGTTCATGGGTATTAATCTTATAATCATGAGATTATACCAAAATGCATGCATAAAAGTTCAGAAATCAATCAAATAAATCAACATTAAAGGAACCCATGACATGGAAGAAAAAACCTAAATCTATTAGGTATTTGTAACTTTATAAATTGGAGAATTTAGGTACTCCATGTAAGAAAGGGATTCATGGATGAAACTATCATAACTCAATGCCAAGAGCTTGGTTTAAATGGTGGAATTGGAGGCTTTACTTGAAACCCTAGGTTGACTCCTTCTTCTTCAACCTTCCTAGAGAGAGAAATATTTTGGAGAGAAAGACTTGTTGTTCTTCTATGAATTTGAGAGAATAGTTTCAATTAGGAAATTTAGGTGTTAAAAACACTTATATAGGGCTTTAGGTAAAGAGTAAAATGACAGTATTAGTTTAGAATAATTGGGAAAGATACAAAAGCCCCTAAAAAAATAACTACCAACACCCATCGACGGCCATAGCGACGGTTCATTGGTCAGACCATGGACCGTTGTGGTTGAGCGTCGTTTGGGGTTAGAAATCACCAGTTTTGGACCCCCGATGATGCACTATACCTACGGCCCATGGTTCCATTGACGAACCATGTACCACAACCATAGGTCCCAAATCTAAGCCTCAAAATCTCTTTAAGTCTGGGACTCACCTACGAAACCTATCTATGACTTATACATTGAATGATGGACCGTCCAGGTGAATCATCAAAAAAGTACTGACACTTATCATATTTAAGAACTTGAGCTAGCCGACCACAGAGCTCACCTAAGGTCCGTCTGTCAGTTCACGGTCTGTTTGTGGCTTCGTTGAAACTTGCACGCGATACTGAAGAATTCTGCAATTCTACCCTTTTTGAATCTGAGGTGTTATAGCGAACTTTTTACCTAAAAATTCTTATACGCTTCTTCTATAGATGTATCCTTTTATCTAATAATTTCCTATGAACTTTTCATAGTAGACTTTACTGTATTTGTTTTCATCCACCTGGGAGTGTCTCCTTGATCATACACATGATTCAAGTGTAATATCACATGGTTTACCAGTTGAGGTGGTATGATAGTGATAGCATCCACGTTGTCATACCTCCATTAAAATTGATGGGATTCAATGAAAAATCAAGAATATCTTATAATGAAATAAATGTCCAAATTTCTGCCCAAAAGGAAGAAGGTTGGACCACATGAAGCCCCTAGAGAGAGCGCAAAAAGTTTAACTTTTAAAGTCAAAGTATCCTAGTTTAAAGTTTTCTAGTTATCATTTCTATAAAAGTAGGAGATTATTCACATTGTATTTGAGATAGATTTTCCCAATATATAGAGTAGGGGTGGGCATGGTATGGTATTTGAAACTTCACTACCGTAATTTCTGTATTCAATTTTTAAAGTTGTTACACCATTACCATACCAAATTAATTCTTTATAATTCGGTATTTTGGTGTTCGGTTTTGTTATTTTATGGTATAACCGTAGTTTGTTCAACTTCGACTACTATATACTTGTATAATAGAGTATTGTGACTTCAACAATTAATTAAAGGTCTCAATTGTATCATACAAACTGATTACACATGTAGAAATATATATTCAAAGAAAGTACAAACAACATCTTTGGTTAATCACTTACAGTTAAAATACATTTCTGTCATAACCTAAACTAGATCCTAGATGAGGCATAGAGAATAGGACCCCAAGGAGCCCTAAGCATGACATAATGAATACAAGATATGAGAATACAACATCAAAAGAGATATAAGTCTCAAGTCTTTAAGTGATAAAAGATACCAATACAGAGTATATAAGAGAATACACAGAACATCAACTGTCTGACAAAGTTTTCTACTATCTTAGGAGTGGTTAGGATAAACCCCAAACAATCTACAAAGTCTGAAATTGAAATGACATCAAAAGTAATAAACCAAAAGTGTTATCTCGCACTCCACCAACGAGGACTCATCTATTTATGAGTTGTGGCCTCATTTTTAGTCTACTGGATATCTTGGCGAAAAGGGTCAAGGAACTGGAACTAATGTACCAACGAAAAGATAGGTAAATTCCCTCTCACGAGCGTCGAAGGATAAAAGAGCATGAGGGTAGAAAAATAGAGCAGGTACTCTTACTCATTCTTCACAACGTCGAAGAACACAATAGAGTGTTGAGAGAGATAAGAGAAAATGTCTTGATGTTGAATCAGATAACAACCTCTCATTCCATGTTCATTCAGCTTCTAAAGTGCCAAATGGACCAAGTGTTGTCTTGTCTCTACCCACAACAAGAAGGTGGGTTGCCCTGTGAAAATGAGGTAAACCCCACAAATGAAAATTAAATGGGGACTTGCGTTGTGCCACGATGTTAACTATGGCGCTTCTTGGGAGGCAACCCAGATTTTATCAATTAAATTTTGTTTTAGAAATAATAGTGTGTTGATTTTACAGATTGAAGTATAGAATTTGTTTTAAAACTGCAGATTGGCGAGCCAAAAGTCAAGTCAGCGACTGATGCTTATCGTGACCAACAACACTAACCTATGGTTCGAGTGTCTACAATCGTCGATAATATAGTAACCCAACTAAAGGTTCGGGTCGTGTCCCAAGGGAGTGACTTTGAGAATTGATAGAAAAATAAAATTTAGCTCTAACAAGTCGTAGCTAAAGACATTAATGATTAAAAATATAGTGAATTAAAAGGGGCAACACAAAAGTGTCATATACCGATTGAAGTTTTTGTCAAAAGTAGTAAAAACTACAAAAATTAACAAGAAAATCAAGTATGGGGAAATGTTCTTGGGCTGTGACCGCAATACAAGTTGAGATAAATCGTTGGGTACATGCTTTCAATAGGAAATTTGCAAGGTAATAGTGACTAGGATAAGCTTTAGATGGAAATAAGTTCCCTCTCGGGCAACTTACCCCGTTTCAAATGGGTTTCTCTCGGACACCCATTTGCCGCATGAAGACCAGCCTACGCCTTACCCCACTCACTCTCTCGAGCTGAGTGTTAGGATATGGGACTAGAGATTACCCTCTCGAGATGAACCTCATGTGGACCCACTCCTTAGGCCATCAGTCTAATGGTCTTGGTTTCACGACCTCTCTTTCGGAAAAGCCGAAAACACATGGGTGGTTTTGTATTTGCAACTACAAACCCATTAAATTAAACCACAACCACTAGGTGAAATCACCATTAAAATATATCTAACCTATCAGCAAGCAAGACCTAACAACAATATCAACACATATTTTCTAAATCACACCCCAAGAATGGGGTTTTTAGCCACACATCAAGAAATAACAAAATATACCTAGAATGCTACTAAAATAAAATAGGTATAAGAAATTAAATCTTGATTTAACCAAAGGAAGAAGAATGGAGAAGACCCACTTCGAACTTGGGGAAGATGAAATCCTTCTCTCTTCAAGTCTCCCACAAAACCCTCTCCAAACTTGAGAGAAAATATCTAAAAAAAGGTACTACTCTATTGTGAAAAGTATAATAATGGTTCAGAACTTGTAAAAATTAATAAGAATTTTAGTATTTATAGCCGTCAGAAATTACTGCTGGCGGATAGTTTGGCGAGGTTAGTCGAGTTTGCCGAATGACTCGGCAACTCTCCCTTCTTCTGTCTCATTGCCATTTAGTGCTTGCCTTCAGCATCTTCACATTCTGGATCATTGGGCGGTATAGTACTACTTCGCGGAACTATTCGGGGATGCGTCGATTGCTCCTTTCATCGCCTTTTTGATCCTCTTGCTTCAGGAGTTCGCATACTGGAAGAAAGGGCCGAGTCTGTCCTTTTGGCAAATCACCAAAGTTTCTTGGCGATGCTCAGGCTTCAGCTTCTTCGTTCTTTTCACCCTTTATGTTCTTTTTTGTGCCTAAGTGTCCATGCTTCCACTAAAACTTCAAATACTTGAAACTTAAGAGTTTTCATCAGATATTGAGACAAAATAAAAATTCGAGGACACTATTTCTATCAAAATAAAGCCGTAAATGAGTCCAATTTGTGGACTCATCAACACCCCGAACTTAAACTTATGGTTGTCCTCAAGCAAATTTAAGTTCAGACGTTCAAAAAAAGGTTGTCTCAAACAGTGCTACACAAGACTCAATCATGAGTGCACACAACAAGACTCAATTTACTTATGCAAGGATCAATTGTGTACTCAAATAGTCAAGTTGTGACACACTAATGCCAAAGATTCTCATGCTCGCAATACTTGCTACTTATGCAAGTTCAAGCTCAACAAAAAGTATCTAAATGCCCTCACATAAAGAATAATTCAATATTCACACACAGAGGTTAATCAATTCAAGATAAGGAATCAGATGCAACGCTCACACTCAAAAAGAGGAACACAATGCATGTTTTCACCCATAGGTTTGTCCTTATTTTCTAATCGACTTTCGATTCGGCTTACTCAAGATCAAAAAGGTCTTTCTAAGGCTTGTAATAAGGCTGAGTGCAAAGGTATGGTCATTTAGGCTCAGTGACTTTTTCTTCGTGAGCTGTGGTATTCTCAAGGCATTCCCTTCTTTTCCTTTAGCAATACTTTTTCTAGTGCTTCTAAGTCACCTTTTTATTCACATTCATGGATTGCTTGGAAACCTGATTTCCTTTGTACTTTATTCCACACACATTTTTTTATAAGGGGTTTCCATTTTTATGCAATACCATGGGTAAGGGGGACTTTTTTTTGCACTTCATGACTTCTCCTTTTCCTTTTCACCACACCCCCAACTTAGGCTTTTGGCCTAAGTTGGCTATTTGCTAAACCACAAATCAAGAGGATTATAGGTAGTGGGTCAAGTAAGGTCTAGGTTTCATCAATGTTTTTCCAATGAAAGGTAAGGCTCAAAGGGTGCTCAAAAGAGTTTTACACGCTCATGGGTAGGCCACAAAAGAGGTATATATCAAATTTGGCTCACACTCTTTAAAGTTGCCTAAGATCATTCCAAGAGGACACCTTTCTAAATCAATCAGACTAACAGGGTAAATTCTAGGTTTATTCATGCATGGTTAAATGCAAGCTAATCACACAAGGCATCGACACTTGAGTCAAAAAAGACCACACACTTTTGCTATTGTGCAACGTTCATTACAAGAGAATCAATTTAATAAATGGCTAATCATAACGAGATGCAAATAGTTCACATATTGTTTATGCAACTTTATTTTGCCTCATCGTAGCGGTACATTCATGTTCGTTCAATTTAGAGCAGTATTCAAGTCATCGGTATTGATCGACACCGAGACTCAATTTTTTGGAAAAGAACATCCACATTCAACTTGCGAAGAGTGGCAAAAATGTGGGAAAATTGAAAAAATTTCGAAAGGGTCAAATTCATTTTGCAATTCAAAATAAGTGAAGCCATGAGCTCAAACATCCGTAAAAATAGTGTAAAAACAATTTTAAACAGAACAACCCAAATGTACACCAGAGCAACAAAACACCAACACATAAGGTGTAGGCCTCACCCCACCACAAATAAAATCATTTGTCCTCAAATGCAAGTAATAAGAATCCAAAAGTAGATGTAAGCAAGATAGAGAGGAGGGTAGAGAAGGTCCTGGCTACGCAGTCTCTCTATCTGCTGGGGCATCATTGCCCGGAGTAGTCTCAGATGGAAAAGCAGTGCCAAATCCATTGGGGGCTGTTGTGGACGTAACTGTCTCTACTAGATCTGGCAGATCTCTGAATATGCTTGCATCTTGGCTCTCTCTTATCTCCTCAACCTGTGTTGCTATCAACTTCTTGTCGGTTTCTGCATCCGACTCTGCTTGTGCTGCACCATCCCCTTGCACATCTCCGGTGGTCATAGGAACATCCTTATCATCTGCTCTCTATATGAGTCAAGTGAAGTTGGTAGACTTAAGGTAACCTACGTCCTTCCTTAAACTTGCAATCTCGGCTTTTAGGGCCTTCACCTCAGAGGTTTCCCGTTGTCTGCCTTAACAAGCCATAACTCTTACTGTCAAGGTATTAACAAAAGTATGAATGGGAGTAAGTGTTGCTAGTAACGCCCTGTCAATCAGCTCTAGAACAGACCTTTCCAGTCTGGTAGCTCTCACATCAGTTGAATAGACCATTTGCCCCATCTTCAGGATCATGGCCTGAGTGATTCTAGCAGGCTGGAGGATGAGAAAACACCTGGAGCCTGTGAGGAAGAAGAAGAAGGAGTTGGTATACATGAGGACTTAGATGCCAGGTTGGACGAAGGTGTCTCTGCTGATAATGAGTCGACATTGACCTCTGGAGAAGTATCTGTTGGGCTGCTCTTCTCCTGTCATCCTTCTCTTGTGTAAATTCTACCTCTATACGCCAGATATCAGTGGAGGAAGATGGAGCGACTTCTATATTGCTAGTAAGCTCTCAGGGTACTCCAGCACGCCGGCATCACTCAGTAATCAGAGCAGGAAATGGCAGGGATGTCTGTGTCTGTTTGGCTCTCAAAGCCATCTCATGTGAAACCAGCAGTCCCAGGTCAATCCGCCTCCTGGCCATGATAGAACCAGGGCAAGCCGCCTTAGGATGACGCAGAATGGACTCATTCTGGGATGGCATGATAGTGCTGCTGATGAAGCCAAACCAGTACCGGGAGGCGATTTTCATATCCCTCTTCTCAATAGAAGCTCCCACATCCAACCACCTCGGGGTGATATCAGAAATCATTGAAGCTAACCAACCCTTTAAATTATCCAAGGCCAGAATGATAGGCGAACCCTGGTAGGGTAATACCAAGTTCAGCAGTCGACCCAATACAACATTAATATGCTCGTTGTGACACTCGATTTCCTTGCCTCTCACCATAACCGAGTTCACTGGTCGGAACTCACTATCTTTTTTCTTATTTTTTAAGAACAACTCCCCATAGGCTAAGTAGAATTCTCGGACCCAGGAAGAAATATAAGGGCCCCAGGGCCTAGTGAACTGCTCGAACTCATAATACTTGAGCGTGCCAAGCACCTCAACATGCTTACCTTCCAAACCCTCCACCGATACTAACTTTTCTTCTAGAATGGTTCGTAAAGCATCGCTTTTCAGTCTGTTCAATAATCTGGGTAGTGGTGGAGGTACGGGGAGTGCAGGGGCCTCTGAAGGTTGTGCCGGGGCTAGAACTGATTCAGTCGAAGGAGGAATTGTAGCGGATGTAACTCTGATAGGTGTTGATTGAGGTCTGTCTCTGAGCCTATTCTGCCGGTGAATCAAGGGTTGTTCATCTTCTATCTCAGAATAATTTGGCTCAATAGTTGACCCTTTTCTAGCGATATGCTTCTTTCGTTTGGCTTTATCTCCCGGTGGGAGAGCTTGCTTCTTTTTTTTCTGTGAAAGACGTGATCCTCCTTCATTGATGTAATTCCCATTTCCTTTTTCTGAGGTGGTACATTTAGGTTTGTGCATACCATATCTGCAAAAGTTTGTGATTAGTCAGAAAAGCAATAAAACTAAAACACAGAAAATCAGAAGCAGAAAGGTTCGCCGATCTGTCGGTGAATCGCCAAATATCTTTAGCAAGCTAGGTCGAACCCGCCGAAAGCATTAGCATGAAATATAGGCAAATAAGTGATGAAAAATTTTATTTGGCGAGACGCCGAGTACTTTCGGCGATGACGAACTAGTCCTCCAAAAGATACAGTGAAAGAGGGTAGAAGAGGCATGCGAAGGGCGGTCTAAAGTCCTAATGGTGAGTCGGCGACCACAGATGTGTCCACCAAAAGTTACAGATCTCTCAACACTATGGACATGAATGAAGGCCGATCTAAGATCAATAGGCGAACCGCCGAATCGTTTGGCGAGCACGACCCAGCTCGCCCAATGATTCACCGTGCCTATTTTTCAAACCACTTCTTAGAATCGACCTTACAAGCACTAAAAATGAAATTAAGGCATGCAGACATGAAATTCACACAAGACCCATACTTTCCATCATTCCGGAATACTTAGACTTCTTTCGGTTCTGCCAAATTTTAGCCATTTAACTACGATCACCCTTAAGAATGTCGTCACCCATTAGTTCATTGAGAAACTTCTGTTATTTAGCACAAATGTGAGCTCTTTAGGTGTTACCCAACCAATACAATGACAATCAAGCGGCACCCATTTCAATCTCAATCAAATTAAAGCACAAACAACAAGGCATTCAACTATTAAAATATTTCAGGCAACTAATTTCGGATCAAACTTAGCATATCATCTTATTTCTATCAGATAGGCCCATCACACGTCATCTTGATACTACATTTGCAAAAGAGTGAAAAAACTTTTAAGATAAATTCAGGGTTTTATGGGCTAACCTTTAATGCCGATCAAATTATTTTTTGAAATGCTAGTCAGCAAAGAGAACCAACCCCAAGCACTATTTACCAATTAAAATACTAATGGATAGGTAAAAATCTAAGAAGAAGTACCTTTGGTGTGATTTTGAGGAGTTTGAGACAAGGGAATGTAAGAGATTCAAACATTTTGACCTTCTGCCTTTCTATAACCATTCAGTTCTTTGTCATTATGTGACGTTAGTCTTATTGCTGATAAAATCGTCGAGGCGCCTAACGCATACTTACCTTGCCGTGTTTTACAGGACATCCCTTATTTTGGGGTCCCAACGGCGGATTAAGTCGTAGTCGCCGATGGATTCGATGACTCGCCCACTGGGTCCTTGGCTCTCCAACTTGCACTTCTCACACCTTTCTCACTTTACCCTACAAAATCAACACACCATTATTCAAATAGAATATTAAAAGTAGTAAAACCTTGGGTTGCCTCCCAAGAAGCACCTTATTTTACGTCGTGGCACGACGTAAGTTCTGTCTGATTCTCCATTATTGGGGTTAGCCCCAATGTCACTAGGTGACCCCAATATGTCATTTGGGTGGATATAAGGTACTGCAAAACTCAGGAATTACCTGATTAGCTGGATTGATCTAGAGTGAGATCCAATCATTTGATTCAACACTTCAATATTCTCCTTCATTTCTTCCAACACTTGATCTTGATTGATGATCTTTTGGAGAATGATTTGAAGTGTGTCCTCGACACGATTTTTCTCCCCATTTCTAAACTTCCTCCGCTCATGAGGGGGTATGTACCTCCCCCTGCTATTGCATTGGACTTCCACCTCTGAGATTTTGGGGGCCAAGTCATTTAGCTGAGTTTCCAGTTCGGTCAGCATGAGGTCCTTTTGGACTCCCTGGCTTATTTCGACCAATTTGCCACTACTCTGCTCAGCCATCCTCATCTAAATGGACAACTAAACAAAAAACAAAACTAAACGTAAAGTTAGTAAATTACAACTAAGAAGAACAAAAATTCTACTAATCTAAAAATTCTCAAATAACACCACTCCCCGGTAGAGGCGCCATTTGGATGCTTATCGTGACTAATGACATTAACCTACGGTTCGAGTGTCTACGATAGTCAATAGTATAGTAACCCAACTAAAAGTTGGGGTCGTGTCCCAAGGGAGTGGTTTTCAGAATTGATAAAAAAATAAAATTAGGCTCTAACTAGTCGTAGCTAAAGACATTAACGATTAAAAATATAGTAAATGAAAGGGGGTGACACAAAAGTGTCAAATATCGATTGGGGTTTTGTCACACGTAGTAAAAACATCAAAAATTAACAAGAAAATCATGTATGGGGAAATATTCTTGGGGTGTGACCGCAATACAAGTTGAGATAAATCGTTGAGTACATGATTTCAATAAGAAATTTTCAAGATCATAGTGACTAGGAAAAGCTTTAGATGGAAATAAGTTCCCTCTCGGGCAACTTACCCCGTTTCAAATAGGTTCCTCTCGGACACCCATTTGCCGCATGAAGATGAGCATATGCCTTACCCGACTCAGTCTCTCGAGCTGAGTGTTAGGATATGGGACTAGGGCTCACCCTCTCGGGCTGAACCTCATGTTGACCCACTACTTAGGCCATAAATCTAGTGGTCTTGGTTTCACGACGTCCCTCTCGGGCATGTCGAAAACACTTGGGTGGTTTTGTATTTGGAATTACAAACCCATTAAATTAAACCACAACTACTAGGTGAAATCACCATTAAAATACATCTAACCTATCAACAAGCAAGACCCAACAACAATATCAACACATATTTGCTAAATCACACCCCAAGAATGGAGTTTTTTAGCCACATATCAAGATATAACAAAATACACCTAAAAAGATACTAAAATCAAATGGAAATAAGAAATTAAACCTTGATTTAAGCAAAGGAAGAAGAATGGAGAAAACCCACTTCCAACTTGGGGAAGATGAAATCCTTCTCTCTTCAAGTCTCCCACAAAACCCTCTCCAAACTTGAGAGAAGATATCTAAAAAAAGGTACTATTCTATTGTGAAAAGTATAATAATGGTTCGGAACTTGTAAAAATTAATAAGAATTTTAGTATTTATAGCCGTCAGAAATTAGTGCTGGCGGATAGTTTGGCGAGGTTAGTCGAGTTCGCCGAATGACTCGGCGACTCTCCCTTCTTCTATCTCATCGCCATTTAGTGCTTGCCTTCAAAATCTTCACATTCTGGACCATTGGGCGGTATAGTACTACTTCGCGGAACTATTCGGGGATGCGTCGATTGCTCCTTTCATCGCCCTTTTGATCCTCTTGCTTCAGGAGTTCGCATACTGGAAGAAAGGGCCGAGTCTGTCCTTTTGGCGAATCACCAAAGTTTCTTGGCAATGCTCAGGCTTCAGCTTCTTTGTTCTTTTCACCCTTTATGTTCCTTTTTGCACCTAAGTGTCCATGCTTCCACTAAAACTTCAAATACCTGAAACCTAGGAATTTTCATCAGATATTGAGATAAAATAAGCATTCGAGGACACTATTTTTATCAAAATAAAGCCCTAAATGAGTCTAATTTGTGGACTCATTAGAAACTCACCAAAGAGGTTAGCTTGCCCGACTTGCACCGTCGTTTGACTCAAGAAATTCTAAGGTTGGAGTCTGTAAAACTCGACGAGCCCAGGAGCATATTGGGGAATCGCCGACCAGGTCGGCGATCACAATTTAGTCTGTCGTTTAGACCCCCACTTTAACTAAAGGTCCTATAAAACTCGGTGAGGTAAGTGCCCACTCGGCGTGTTCGTGAATGGGAGAGAACTGGACAATTTTTAAAGGCCAAAAGTTCAAAATCTTTCAGTTTCCCTCACTTTTGAACTTCCCAAAATCACACCGGCACAATATATTCCGTATTTTTTGCATTTTAATCACTTGTTGGTCGTCGATTGTTTGCATGTTTTAACTCAAATATCATGGTTGTAATGCCTTTTTTATTAAATTCCCAAATTTTTCATACTTAAAAGTAATTAAAATTATTGGGTGTTGCTTAAATATTGTGGGATCTAGTCGTGTGAAGTCTAAGTAAACCCCATTTGCCAAATGATGTAATTTGCCCAATGATGGAGTGGTTGACGTCATTCTTAAGGGCAAAAGTCATCAAATGGCCAAATTTGGCCAAGCCGGGAGAAGTCTGAGTATCCCGGGGTCATAGGTGTAATGGGTCATAGTTTAATCGTATAGGTGCATAGTTTGATATTGTTTTCTGGGGCTGCGGGATTGAATTTGGAAAATGGGGTTGAAAGTAGGCACGTTTAGTCATTTGGCGAGGTGGGTCGAGCTTGCCGGACAACTCGGCGGTTCGCTGAATCCCCCTAATCGCCTTTAATTTCATGTTAAATCTTGAGTTTGGTTCTATAACATTCGGCGAGAAGCCTGAGTTAGCCGAGTGCACTTGGCAACTTGCCAAAAGTCCTTGATCTCCCATTTTGCTCCCCTAACCCCTAAAAATGCATTGTAACTTTCAGCGATCTAGTCCTTGTTCACCGAATGTAGTCGGCGATTAACCGAAAGGTCCATCCTATCGCAGACATGCCAGATTTTCTGGGAATTTTTAAGTTAATCATTTCGGCGAGCTCAATATGGCTGGCCAATGTGATTCGGCGACTCGCCAACCGATTCAGTGACTCGCCAATCGATTCAGCGAGTCTTTTTGCAACTTTTCTTGAACTGTATCTAACTTCTTTTGATGTTTTTACAGATATGGCTAGGACTAAACTTGACATTCCACCCCATAAAAGAGCACGAGGTATTGTGATCAATGAAGGGGGAGCAAATCCTCCTAAAAATGGAAGGATATAGCCTCCAAAAGGAGGCAAGGGCAAAGGAAAAAGGCCCGTATTTGAGGTTCCGGAGCACAACTGCGGTAGTGAGGGAGAGGTCTTTAACTCCCGAGCCGCATTATCTTAACCGGAGGATGACCAACCATTATAGTCCCGAAGAGCGGACGAACAAGTGTTTCCTTAGACCTGCGATGCTTGTCACCTGTAGGCCTTGTTTCTTCTACGATATTAATTCAGAAGAACATGCTCCTTGTAGACTGGAGTAGGAGACTCATAGAATGAGCCTTTGTTTAGGTATTTATTCATCTTTATCGAGCTTCTATTCACTCTCACTTGGCCCTATTGAAATATTAGAGGTTTTGTGCCTCTCTAGGTGACTCAAGATTTGATTGGCGCATGCAAAGAGCCTTTTGTTGATTTGTATGATTGGATGTCGTTCTACAGTTCTATTTATGATAGTTGATACGCGATACTTTAATGCTATTTTCTAACCCCGGGTTTACTCTTTCTAGTTGGACTGGTGCTCGCGAGAGTTTAATGGTTGGTTGGGTTGATAGTACTATCGGTTCCCCCAGGTTGTTTTTGCTAGATGGGTTAGTGCCACTAGGAGTTTAGTATTTGGCTGGGAATAATGAGGGCTTGTGCCCTTGTGAGTTTAATGTCTGGATGGGCAGACCCTTTATGGGTTTTTATGGTTCGAGGTTGTTACTTGGGGTTCTAGGCCCTGCTTCTATTTCTTGGATCTTGATTTACTGTACTTCGTTCTCGTAGTTAAGCTACTTTTTGCACCTATTACACTTATGGGGCCCGTTCAGGTTTTACTTAATCTTTTGCACGAGTGTACCTTCTAGGATTATGGAGTCCAGTTAGGTTAAGCTTAGCTAAACCTAGTATGTACTTTCGGTATGCTCATGTGTTTTCCTTTAAATTCCTCTTAGACCTCTATTTCTTTCTATATTCTATTTTTTTCTGATTGTATTTACCTTTCTTGCTTAGTTTGTCTATGATGCCTACAGAGTACCTTTGTTTTTTTTACTCATGCAATACTCTGCATCTATTTCATGATGCAGGTCCCACTACCAGCTACTAGCGGTGATCGTTTGTACCAGTAACAACTTTTGGATCAAAGGCGAGGGTGAGCACATGGTATTCTGGATTTACATGTCTCCTTATGTATATTACATATACAGTCATAATTTTTGGGACAAGCATTGCTTTTGGTCCTCTTTTAGAACTTGTACTCTTTTGTTAGGGCAAATTTGTAAGTGTGACTTCCATGTTCTAAGAGGGATGTTTTATGTATATAGTTTTGGTTGCATTCACTTTTGTCTTGTTCTATTGTTTAGATTATTTTTTCCTCTTATCTCCATCCTTATACTCACTACTTCTCATTCTGGGTTACGAGTTGGCTAACCTACTAGTGGGGTATAGTATGTGCCATCATGACTCGAGGAATTGTGTTGTGACAGAATTGGAGAAGATTAACTTGAGAGGATTTGAGTGAATTTTTAGGGAATGGGTTGATTTAATGAGTAAAAGTAGCTATAGGATTTATAATTGTCTAGAAACGACGTGGTTTAGGTGTTAAAAAGATAAGAAATAACCCAATTAACCATGACTCAAAACTGCCACACAATACTTACGAATGGACCTACCTACAGACTCATCCGTAGAACCTGTTACTGGGACCAATGACTTGATCCATTTCCACGAAACCCTTCTTATGGGTCGTCAAAACTTCTAAGGTACGTAGGGCCATTTCATAGTACCCAAATCACATACAAGATTCTACTAAGTCTAGATCACATATACGGATACTACCTCTGGCCGTACAACTTCCTCCTTTGGTCCATAGACACTCATCAATTACGTAAAATTTTCCAAAATCCAACCTAACTCCTACGACTTCCTTCCTACGGCACATAAAACTTTCTATGGTCTATAGGTGGGCTCGTAAAAACTTGTACCAGTGCAAAAAATGCAACTTTCCCTTTTCAACTCAACTTCCAATTTCCAAGGTGTAACAATATCTCCCCCTTGGGAACATTCATCCTCGAATGAGATTCAACTAGAATGAGTAGAGTAGAGAAACCCAACTTGAATGTAATTTGAATCAAAATGCACATAAACACGAAGTAATCAACCTAAGCTAAAACATAAACTTAAAACAAGTTTTCATGAACATGCATGCAGATAAAACATGACAATGACTACAACATATTAATCTAAAAGAGTAAATATAAGGAACTAATTCCTCAAGATAGAATGGGAGCGGAGGGAAAAAGATGAAGATACTTGGACATCATATCAGCTTCGGCCTCCCAAGTAGCACCCTCAGCATATTGATTTGTCCAAAGAAGTTTCACGGAAGGAACATCTTTCTTCCTCAACTTCGGGATTTGAATATAAAAAATTTCAATCGGAACCTTTTCATAATAAGGACTTCCCTTAAATCCAAAACTCTTCAATGGAACAATAGACATCGAATCACCAACACACTTTCAACAAACAAAATATGGAAAACTAGATGTACGATGTCGAATCGACAGGAAACTCTAATTTGTATGCCACCTTTCCAATACGCCCCAAAATCTAATATGAGCCTACATAACGGGGACTAAACTTCCCTTTCTTTCAAATCTCATCACCCCCTTCATTGGTGAGATTTTCAAGTAAGCCCAATCATCAACACCAAATTCAAGCTCTCTTCTTCTTACATTCTCAAATGAATTTTGTCGACTTTGATCTACTTTCAACCTTTCTCTAATAACTAAAACCTTCTCCATAGCGTCATAAACTAGTTCTGGTCCCATCAATGTGTCCTCACAAACTTGAAACCAACCATTAGTTGACCTACATGTCCTACAATATAGAGCCCCAAATTGACCCATTTGGATGCTTGAGTGATAACTATTATTATAAGCAAACTAGATCACATATAAGTGATCATCCCAATTACCCTTTAGTCAATCACAGAAGCTCTCAACATGTATTCCAAAGTTTAAATAGTACTTTCAGCTTAACTATTGGTTTGAGGATGAAAATCATGCTAAGCTAACTTGAGTACCAAGACCTTTCTCAAATGACCTATAAAATTTTGAAGTAAACTGAGAACCCCTATTAGATATAATGGTTAAAGGCACTCCAGTCAACCTCAAAAATTCTTGAATATAAAGTCTCGACTAAATTGAAGTCTTCATGGGAAGAAAATTAGCCGACTTAATCATTTGGTCCACAATAGCCCAAATTGAATCAAACTATTGATGATTACGAGGTAAAACTGTAATGAAGTCCATATTAAAATCTTCCCACTTCAAAGTAGGAATGCTAATGTCTTGAGCCAAACGTCCCAATTTCTTATGCTTAAACATCACTTGTTGACAATTAGGAAACTTAACAATGAATTCTACAATATTTTTCTTCATCCCATTCCACCAATAGACCTCCCACAAATCGCGGTACATGTTGGTGTCTTCTGGGTTAATAGAATATTTGGAACTGTGAACTTTTACCAAAATGTTATGCCTTACCTCGCTAACATTTATAACACACAACTGACCTTGGTAATGAAATACACTATATCCACCGTGGGACAAAGTCTTAATGGCTTTTTTAAAAACAGACTTCTTCAATTCAAGCATAATCAGATGAAGATCTTAGTTAGCTTTCACATCTGAAATGAGAGACGATTCTGAATTATGACACCCCCATCCTTGGAATCGATCAAGGGAACACCCAATCAAGAAATTCTATGAATATCACAAACTAATTCCTTCTTACCATTCTCAACATGAGCAACACTACCTATTGATAATCAGCTAAGATCATTGGCAACCATATTCAACTTGCCTGGATGAAAATGATACTCATATCATAATCTTTCAACAACTCAAGCCATCTCCTTTGGCAAATATTCAAATCCTTTTGCTTGAACACGTATTGCAATCTCTTATGATCAGTGAGCACATCCATATGAATACCGTAAAGATAATTTCTCATTATCTTCAAAGCTAATACAACCGTCTCTAACTCCAAATCATGAGTCGGGTAGTTCTTTTCATTTACATTTAATTTCCTGGAAGAATAAGCAAGAAACTTCTCATGTTGCATCAAAACACAACAAAGACCAATTGAAGAAGCATCGCATTACACCATGAAATCATATGATCCTTCTGGTAATGTCAAAATAGGGACTGAAATAAGTCTATCTTTCAACTCTTGCAATCTTTTCTCAAAAGCCTTTGTCATTCAAAATTCTATCTTCTTTTGAGTCAATATAATGAAAGGAAAAGCAATAGAGGAAACTCCTTCCAGAAACCTTCTATATTAACCGGCCAAGCCCAAGAATCTCTAAATATTTGTAGGGGAAAGAGGTCTAGGCCAGTTTTAGTTGCCTCTGTCATCATAGGATTAACTTTTATACCTTCACAAGAAATAATATGGCCAAGGAAAGCAATGGACTCAAACAAAAATTCATACTATAAACTTAAAAAAAAATCGATGACCCTTGAAGACTTGCCAAACTATCCTTAAATGATAAACATGCTAATCCTTACTTCATCTGTAAGTCAAAGTGTCATCAATAAACACAATCACGAATATGTCAATATATTTCTTGAACACCCTATTAATAAGATCCATGAAAGCCACCTTGGCTTTAGTTTAACAAAATCACATTATCTAAAACTCATGGTGACAATACCTAGTTTGAAAATCCATCTTTAGAATGTCACTTTCTCTTACTCTCAACTCATGATACCTCGATCGAAGATCAACCTTTGAGAAGAAACTCGCCCCTTGGATTTGATCAAATAAATCATCAATCAATGGAGTATTATAGTTATTCTTTACTGTGATCTTCTTCAATTATCGGTAGTCAATACACATACAAAGTGAACCATCCTTCTCTAGGACAAAAAACATCAGAGCACCCATGGTGAGATACTCGATCTAATGAAACCATATCCAAAAAATCTTTTAACTGATCTTTTAAATCCCTAAGTTTTGTTGGAGCCATAGGGTAAGGAAGAATAGAAATAGATTGTGTATCTGGAAGAAGGTAAATACCAAATTCTATTTCCCTTTTCGGAGGTCTACATGGAAATATTTTGGGAACTCATTTAAAATTGGAACTGACTCAAGAGTAGGGGTTTCAAAATCTATATTCCTAACCGAAAGAAGATGATAAATACAGCCTTTTCAGATCAATTCCCTAGCCTTTTTGCAAGAGATAAATTGACCCTTAGGTGCTAAATTTCCACCCTTCCATTTAACGATAGGTTCATTTAGAACTTAGAATGTGACGAATTGGGTACGTCAATCTATGGAGGCATAACAAGAATGAAACAAATCCATCATAAGAATGACATCAATATCTAACATGTCAATCTATAAAAGATCAACATGAGTGACTTTATGAGAAACTGAAATGGGACGGTTTCTATAGACTCGTCTAGCAACAATGAATCACCAACATGTGTAGAAACTAGAAAAGGTTTTAAAAGATTTTTGAGACAACATTGAATCTTATATCCACACGAGGAGTCACAAAATACAATGTAGAACTTAGATAAAAGCAATGCATATACATTGAGATGAAAGACTTGTAACATATCGGTCACCACATCCGGAGAACCCTCATGATCATGTCGAGTCTGTAGAGCGTAAAATCTATTCTAACAAGGAGCACCACCCGAACCAGAACGTTAGGCTGAAATTATTGGCCATCCTTACACTTGCTAGCTTGAGATGAGAAATACCTCATCTTGTGACAACTCTTCCAAAATCATTGCAAACATTAATACAAACTAAGCATTTCGCTAAATGACTCTTCCCACAATTATTGCAAGAAGAATTATATGATCCACTAGAACCACCTTCTTGAGGCTTAGGGTTAGGCTTTCTATCCTTTTTGAACTTTTTTTAGCAGGAGCATTTGTAGAATTATGACCAGATAACTTTTGCTGAGACTGAAAACATCTATATCCACCGGACCTTGAGTAAGATAAGTCATCATCACCTGTTCTTACCATATTTAATTCTCTAGGCTTTTGCATTAGGTTTCTTTTTCTATTTGTTGGGTATGTATTATCAAATGTGAGATATCTATATCCTTGATTAGCATGGTGCTTCAAAATTCATTGACCACCATCTCGTACACACCTGACACAAACATACTCATCCTTACTCTAGAGTTGACAACCATAGTAGGGACATACTTACAAAATTGAATGAGCTTCAATGAGAACTCTTTCCCCACTCATGTTCCCTTGTCTTAGATTGATGAACTCATGCACTTTTGCCTCCCTCATCTCCAAGGGAAAGGATCAATCAAGAAACACCATTTTTAACGTGTCCCAATCCAAAGGACCTGCATCCAATGCCCTTTTCTCTTTCCATTTGTCAAACTAAACTTGAGCAACACCTTTGAGTTGATAACCGACCATATTTTCCATTTCCACCGAAGTTATTCCCATTATTTCAAAAATCTTGTGGGTTACCTCCTATGAACTCGTGTGGATCCTTGTCCATTTTTCACCCATAAAATTATAGAGGATTCATCCTTGTGAAGCCTAAAACCATTGTTGTCGTCATACCCACAATTGGGTTCACGGGGGCTAAAATCTGCCTATCAGCTTGAGCAGTCATTGCTTGAGCAACCACTTGCAAAACGCTGGTAAACTCGACATATAATACTTACTCAGCCAAAGGATCAACTAGAGCTTGAAGAATATTGGGTTCCATCTTGTTATCGATCTTCCTATTCACGGGAGCTCTTTGAGGAGGCATATTCTGAAAATCATAAAACAAGTGTAGGCGGGAAAAGAAAAGTTTCCTAAATTCCTTTTAGCCTCATATTCATGAATGTGTGGTGATTGACACTGATGAATAAGACTACACGGTGCGTCTTATGAAACTCCTAGAATCTAAAAAACATGAGCTCCGAATACAATGTGTATCATAACCCAATGTAGATCTACATGGAAAATAGGACTTGGAGAGGCTCTAAGAAAGCTACTTAACAGAAGCATGACATAATAAATACAAGATACGAGAATACAACATAAAATGAGATATAAGTCTCCAGTCTTTAAGTCATAAAATATACAAAAACAAAGTACATAAGAGACTACAAGGAACATCAACTATGTCTGACAAAACCTTATTTTATTATTAAAGTTTTTAGGACATACCCATAAACCACATATAAAGTCTGAAATGGAAATGACTTCAAAAGAAATAAACTGAAAAATGTGATGTTGCACTTGAACGATGAGGACTCACCGCTAGCACTAAAGAACCTAAGCAATCCTGATCTAGTCACAACTAGCAAGAGGAGAGTCGGATCCTTTATTATGAAACGATATATGCCCAATATGCATCAACACTTTGAATGTATTGAATATGAGGAAAATGCATAAACATAAAGCTAATATAATAATGAGTTTAAAATATATAATGTCTGACTAAGTATAACTTATTGAAGCTCAATAATCTAAATCATTAATCATGGAACAAGGTCAATGCAAGTATGAAATCATTAGGAAAGCTTAATTCATAATAGTTGAGGAAATCGTAAATCATTTGAAATAAATTTCTAGTTGTTTTGTGGGATATTCTACCATTAACAAACATAGACCATGTGAGCTATAATATAACATGAAATTCGATGTCTTTTCCACACTAAAAAGAGATCATCCTACTTTGAAACGTAAAAACCATACATATTAGCTTAGGTGTATCTACTAGCTATGTCTTTCTAAGATAAATACTATGCGGGCACATAGTAAGGGACAATGGAATTGCTTCCAAAGACCCAACCTCTGCGAACAATAGGGCCCTAATTCCCATGTTTTCTCGGTTCTAAGTAAAATTCCTACAAAATAAACATAGTAATAATGATATCATAATACTTGGAAATATAGGAATCTAGTCATACAAATCAAATCATAACTTCATATGATAAAATAGCTCCTTTCAAAATTATGATTTCATAACATATTCATAAATGCTTATCTAAGCATCAACATCATGATCATCTTTCATGGTGATAAAATTTTTGACAAATAATTTGTTACTTTATGTAAAAACAACTTTTATTCATAAATTTCTCAATTTCATGATGCATGCATCATTTCATAATCATAGATCATATTCATAATATAGGTATAAAGAACGGGTTCATAGGAAATTTATTGAAAAACATGTAATTTAATCAAATCATGCATAAATAGATCAATTATATATAATTGAATCATAAATAATTGAACCCATTAAGAATTGCACCAAACCCTAAAAAATTGGGTTGAAATCATAATAGGAATTGAATTTATTTTGGGACCCAATGGATAAAAGAAATCATTTAATGAAGTTACCACATACCTTGGGTAAGCAAAGCCCTAAAATACAAGAGGAAGAGATCTTGGAGCTTGACCCTCTAGCTTTTCTTTGAGGGCCTTGAGAGAGAATTTTAGAAGATGAACTTGAGAGGATTAGAGGAATTGAGCTTCAATTTCTAGACATTTAGTTAATACTAATATTATATATAATTGAATCATAAATAATACTAATAGTATTAACATTTAGTTAATACTAACATTTAGTTAATCAAATCATGCATAAATAGATTAATTATATATAATTGAATCATAAATAATTGAACCCATTAAGAATTGCACGAAACCCTAAAAAATTGGGTTGAAATCATAATAGGAATTGAATTTATTTTTGGACCCAATGGATAAAAGAAATCATTTAATGAAGTTACATGTACCTTGGGTAAGCAAAGCCCTAAAATACAAGAGGATGAGATCTTGGAGGTTGACCCTCTAGCTTTTCTTTGAGGGCCTTGAGAGAGAATTTTAGAAGATGAACTTGAGAGGATTGGAGGAATTGAGCTTCAATTTCTAAACATTTAGTTAATACTAATATTAGGTTTCATATTTGTTAGTATTATATATATATATTATTTATGTAACTATATAGTTCGGTATGATAATCAGTATTTTGGTATGTCATTTTAAATGCTAAATATTGTACTTAATACAATGAAATTTATAAATATGTACCATATACCAAAGAAAATACCATAATACAAAATACTATATCAGAAAATTTGGTATGGCATGGTAATTCTGTACATATCATACCATACCCACCCCTAATATTAAGGTTGATTTTTTATTTATCTTTAGAAAGATAACATTATTATAAATTGAGAGTTTCTCTTCTTGATACCATTGTCCGTGGCGACTTGAGATTTATCTTACAACTTTACAAGAAGAATTCTTAAGAGTTGAGATTAATTCTTTAACTTTATATCTTTGGTTTTTATTCATAAACTAAGGAAGATAATTAGTCTCATATTAATTATCGTCTCTAGTTTCTTTGACATAGGGGTATAGATTACTTTTTATCTAAGTTCTTGAATTGACTCTATTAGTATTATAAATTAGCTTTAATCCGATAATTTTTGAATACTAAGATCAATTAAGGTTCTTAGCACATCTTTGAAATTTGGGGATTTTCTCCTCAATTTTTTCATATCTTTTAATTCTTATCTTTAATCTGTTTATTTTCACTTCTGCATTATTTTTTATTTATTTAGTAACCCGAGTCTTATAAGATAGTTTCCATTCTATCATAGTTTCACCCTTCTCCAGCCAAAAAAGACGCAATAGTGTCTGTCAAAACATGACATGTATATGTGTCTAATTGCTGCAAATATAAAGGTCCTAGAAAAATCTAATTATCATACTAGATGGT
>JAJOOR010019146.1:0-28959 GCA_036250505.1 Solanum acaule
CCCTTCCTAGGACATTCATACTTCAATCACCAATCAGTTCATAACCAATACATAATACAAGGTAATTCATGAAGTAATACATAATCAACATCAATATAAGCAATTGACATATTCCCTTCATAGCCTTCAAGGTTTCATTCAAAGACTCAACCCTAATTTCATAGAAAGTATACATAACCGAGGGTAGAATCATCATACAAACATGAATTACATAACATCACATTTGATTCATAGCCTTCACTCAATATCCAACACAAACTAGGGTTAGAATTAGGAAAAGAAGGAGAAACATGGGTCTCATGGGGAATTCTTCAAGAAACCACAATACAACATAAATTCATTCATAATTGTTCATATAACATCAATCAAATTCAGTTTATAACATCAATTTCACTTTAGAAAGAAGACCCACGTTTTTGGATTGAAAACCTAGAAATTGGAGATTTTGAAATTCATCTTGAAGGGGCCTCTTGGGGAAAGGAATCCCAAGAGTGATAAGCAACCATACCTTAGTTGATTCCTTGAGAATCAATGGAGAAACTCCAAGCAATTTTGGAAAGAACCTTGAAACCCTAGCTCCAATGTATTCTTCTTCTTCTAAGGTTTTTAGAGAGAGAGTTTAGAGAGAAGTGGGAGAGTTTTGATTTCAATAGGGTGTTGTGTATCATGACCAAAACTTTTGAATTTAGACTTAAAAACCAAAATATAATTAACCTCTAAAAATACCCAAAACACCCCTACTTAAATAGGACTTAAAAGGAAAAGTCCCAAAACTCCTCATTTAAATGGTCCCCGTCAGGGACCACGGCCAACATTCACGGACCGTGAAAGTGCACCACGGGCCGTGGTATTGCCCGTGGTGTTGGAGGCAGTGGCTCCCCTTTCGTGCACAAGCCAACACTTGGCCAAGGCAAGACCACGGAGCCTCCCACGATCCATGGTCATGACCACGGTTCGTGGTGATGGTCTTGGTCATGACTTGGCCTTGTGGAGGCAAGGCCCTCAAGCCTTGGTGCCAAGTGATGTTCACGAGCCACCCCTCTCCCTCGTCAAGTGCACCACGGCCCGTAGTGGTGCCCGTGGTGCCTTGGACAGTAGCTTCCCTAAAAAACCCCAAATCCCTAAAAGCTAAGAGAACTCCACGCCCACCTTCACGAGCCGTGAAGTGGACCACGACTCGTGGTCCCTCTCGTGAAGGGTGAGGCAGTGTCTGGGACACTTGGAGGTCCCTCTACCTCGACCAAGGAAACTCCACGAAGCCTCCTACGGTCCGTGGTCATGACCACGAGCCGTGGTGATGGCCGTGGAGTTTGAGGCAGTCGCTCCAAATTTGGGGCAGCCTTGGCTTGCCCCTTTTGTTTGGCACTTCTCCCTTAGGCCTTAACTCATAGACCACTATAGCACACATAGATGGTCTAATAACTTAGGGGAATTCATTTTATACCTCATTGACACTACGTTTAGGCTCTAGTTCAACCCACAAAATTTTCGGGGTGTTACAGCCTATTTTAGTTAATCCCTCTCAGGAAGTCGATGTTCTACGACTTGACCTACAAACGGTTGAAATTTCCATGAATGATAGACCATTCCATGAAGGCTTGTTGTACCTTTTTTTTCCAGCAACTTTCAGCACGTGTTCTAGGGTTATTTTGGTCCTTTCCCAAGCTTGTTAACCCTATTCTAAGCTATTTTTGAGTGATTTAACTTAGTATATCATTCAACTAACTAGTTTTCATCTCAAAATCATCAATATAAGCATTTAAGTATTTAGAAATTTTCTTAAAACTTACCTAAGGTTCCTCTTCTCCATCAAGAACCCTAAAACCTTCAAATCAAAAATTCAAGATACAAAGAAAAACTTCCCATCCAAGATTTTTCCCAAGTTCTTCCACTCTAAGAGCTTCATAAAAGAGTTTATTCTCTCAAGATCAAGCCCCAAGATTCTAAGCTAAAAGATTTCCTCCAAGAAAGCTAATATTCTTCCTCAATCTCAAAATAAATGAAGTCCCCACCAAAGTTTTCAATCTAATAGCTTCATAATAAGGTATGTAAGGCTATCATAGTATTGGACTAGTTTGTACTCACTCCCTATATCTACTTTAAAATCAGTAAAAGAGTAATCTATGGTTCTATCCTTAGATTTGAGTATTCTTGAGATGAGTTGATGTTGAGTTATGAGTTCTTGAGTTCTTGATTATTGAATTTCTATTCCTAATTATTGAATTGTTATATATTGTGCATTGAGATTTATTGAGTTGATTATTCATGTCTATTTTTCAGCATAAACCATAACTCTGAATATTCATTGAGTTCTTATTGAGAATCTTTTAAACAATTATAATTATTTCAATTTGAGTTCTGAGAAAGCAAAGTGGAATCTTGAGAAAGAGTTTGAAAAATAATTTGGGAAAGAGTATAAGGGAACTAACAAGTCCCAAATATATCATTTTATTACATTGAGAAAAGAGAAACTTTGATCTCTAAATGAGTTCTGAATTTAGAGATATTTCATAGCAGTAACCTCTTTTAAGAAGATATTTTGAGTAATTACCTCAAAACAGAGAAAGAGTATACTTTATACATTTGAGCATGAGTATATATTTTGGGAGTAGTATTGAGCAATCATATGGGGATGAGTTCAGACAACTCAAAATCCTCATAAACCATGTCTTCCAACATAGGTGAAGGATCATACTCTTTAGATGAATCATTATTGCTTAGTGGATCTACTTAGTTGAGAGGTTCTATACCCTGGCATGGTATATGACAGTTCTAGCAGAATGGGTGAGACATTGTATCATCACGTAGCTCATAGTGATGGTTGTCGGTTAAAGAATCTCTCAAATAAGTTTAAGGTATATTTTTACTATATCACTTATTATGTTGAATTTCAGATATGAGTAAAAAAAATTTATCAATTTTAAATGATTTCAGTTCTTTAATGCTTTACATTCAGTTATGTTTAGGCTATATCTATTATAGTCCTTTCAATCAGTTATTTCATTTTGGCTATATTACATACTCGTACATTTAATGTACTGATGTCATTTGACCTGCATCTTTTAATTATGCAGATATAGGCACTTAGGATCCTCAACAAAAGTGTGTTGATCTCACTTCATCCGCTCGTTAGCTTTTGAGTGAGATCTCCTTACTTCCGGAGGACTTCAGTTTTGTGAGTTATTAGTATTAGTGTTTGAGAAGTTGTTGGTCTTTTTTCGATGCTCATCTTTATACAGTCGAGGCGTCATAGATAGACAGTTTTAGAGAGTCTTTCAGTTCTATAGGTTTTCTCTAAAACTTATGTTTAATACTCAGTATATTTAGAGAGTTTTGAGAATTTAATACACTTTTGATTTAGCATTTCTTTCAGTTTGATGGCTTTGTATGCCTGAGTTAGTTTTTCGGTTGTAGTTAGCTAGAATGAGGGTTCTCTTGAGGACCAGCAATGATTCTCGAGTGACAGCCACGTCCAGGATGTAGGCTCGGGTCATGATATTAGATGTAATAATTAATAGATATTTATTCTCCAAATTGATTCATGAAACCTAGGAAATATGTCTATATGAATGTATCAAGTTCATGCATTAAGTAAATGGACAATCCACTATTTCAATTGATTTATAACACTCCCCCTAGGATGTCCATATATAATTTATCTCGATTTATAACACCCCCCCTTGGATGTCCATATATAATTTATCTCATTAAAATCTTACTGGGAAAAATTTAGTGAGAAAGGCTAGTGGAAAAAAGAGTACACATACCTCATAATACACCTTGAGTGATGCCTCATTTAAAATTGTTCTAGAAAAATTCAATTGGAACAAATTCATTGTTTAAAAAAATAGTACAACGCATATTTTATCCCCTCCCCCGATAAAACCTTTTCTTGATATCTCAAGGATGATGTACTACAATATTATATTTCAACTTTTCAAATGTTAATTTAAATGATATCTTAGTGAAAAAATCAATAGGATCATCATTTGAACAGATTTGTTGAACTTCTATCTCACCATTTTGTTGAAGATCATGTGTGAAAATATTTTTTAGTGAAACATATTTTGTCTGGTGTCCTTTATGTATCCTCCTTCAATCGAGCTATACATAAAGTATTATCTTCGTACATAGTGATTGAAATATTATTTTTCAAAAACAAATTACACATTCTCTGAATTCGATGGGTCATTGATTTTAACCAAACAAGCTCTGAACTTGCTTCATGAATGACGATTATATTTTAAGAAGTGACTACAAGTATTTGCTTTGTTTAATGACAAGTTATTGTTGTGCCTCCACATGTTAACAAATAATCCATTTTAGAACGAGATTTATACGGATCGAATAAGTACTCTGAATATATATAATCAATCTTTCCTGACATTGAAATAAAATTAACTTGTTTCCATGATTGTCATGATCCAAAGTACACCCTAGACGTGACATGGCATATAGGACCCCGAGAGGCCCTACACAAGTCACTTAAGATGCATCATACAAAATAATAGAATTTAAAGATGCTCAAAACACAGTTTTATATCATAAGAGTTTGACAAAAAAGTGGCGGAAGTCTAACATAGTCTCAAAGCCATCTATTACATCAAAGAGTGATTGGGACGTAATTCATACATCACATACAACATCCGTAAATAATTGACATAAATCAATAAAGAATATGAGTCCTCGGAACATGAGGACTCACCAATCTTCAAGTTCTACAAGGTATCAACTAGCCACGAGTATTCGGAATTGGAGCGTCGGACCCTACATTTGGGGAAACAATGCAGAAATGAGTATGTGTTAGTACGTAGAATGTACAAAGCATGATAGCAATACATAAGAGTTATGAAATCATGCTAAAAAGAACTTTACATGACACACAATGAAAAAGCTAAATCGTAAAATAACATGTTTGAAAACATAAGTCGAAATCATGGTCAATGCAAGCTAAACATCTTTAAAACACATTTGAGATACTTCTAGAAGTAACCTTAGTTCATTATTGTAGGAAATTTTCCATTAACCGACATATAGACCATGTGATCTATAACATGGAATCCGATGTCTATCCCACACCGAAAAAAATGTCCTTACTTGCCAAGGTAAGAACCATAAGCTTCTAGCTTAAGTGGATCCACTAGCTAATGTCTATCTACGACAAACCTATGGTGGCACATAGTTATGGGACATGGTTAATTGCCACTTTTCCACTTGGTGCTAAGCATTAATCCCCACGGATTAGTCATTAGTCTTGACTAGTCTTATCATTAAGCGAAATGGGTAATCGCCGCTTGTCTTATCATCCATGGAAGGTACATCAACTAGCCAATCCAAGCTAGAATTCATTAGAATAGCTCCTTAACTTGATTCATCTTAGGTGAGAAAACCTTTCAACTTTATGAATCATTTATGTGATAAAATCCTTTCACAACAACAACACATTGATCCTTTACTCTCAAAGCAACCTGAAATCATTTTCCTCAATTTCACAAAGAAACATGCATATCTTCATAAATTCATCTTTCATAGTTCAAAACCCATGTCATATCATCATAGTCTAGAAATCATGGGTCATGCATGGGTTCATGGGGATTCAACTTAAAACATGCAATTACTTCAATTCATTCATAAAAAGACATAAAACAATCAATTGGATCAACATTGAAAGGAACCCATGACAATTGAATAAAAACTATAATTTGATTGGGGAACTTAACTTTACAAAATTGGGGATTTTATGAACCCTATGGAGGAAAGAGCTCCATAGGTGAATGCTATCATACCTTGGAGTTCAAAGCCCAAAAGGTATGGTGGGAATTGAGACTTGAATGGAACCCTAGCTCTTCTTCTTCTTCCTTAAAGAGAGAAATATTTGGGGAACAACTTTGATCAAATTTGAGAAATTAGGAGAATGAGTTCAATTGGGTAATTTGGGGGTAAAAACATTTAAATAGGGCCTAGGGTAGAATGTAAAATGACATGGTATTGGGTTAGAATAATTAGGAAAAGACCCAAAAACCCCTTTAAAAATAACTGCTGACCACCATCGACGGTCGAACCTATGGTCCGTAAATCTATTTATAGACCGTCCTAGTCAACTGTCGATGGGGTTCAGGAGCTTGGTTCTGGACCCTCGAATGATGGGACCCATGTACGATCCGTTGGTCAACCTACGGTCCGTACATGCCCACTGTAAGTCTAACTTTGGCCCTCAAAATTTCATTATGTCTGGGACTCACCTACGAGACCTACCTACGGCCTGCAAGTGAACCTACGGTCCATCGGTACAGACACTAGTTCTAGAAAACCTAAAATTTTCCTCATTTTTGAATCTGAGGTCTTACAATATCTCCCCATTGGGAACATTCGTCCTCGAATGGAACTGAAGACATCATAAGGGGTGTAGGAACTAGATCTAAAAGCCCAAAATGAATGCAATCACATAAATGCACATATCCGATGAGGAAATATCTACTCCAAGCTAAAGCATGTTCAGAACACCATCTCATGAGTTCTATATGCAACTCATATTCAAATGCACATAAACATGGAGAAGTCAATAAAGTTAACTCATTTTCTCAAAAATCAAGTTTTTCATGAATATGCATAAATGAGGAATCATGGGAATAACTGAGACAATGAACCGAAAAGAGTAAATCATGAGGAACCAAAAACCTCAAGCTAGAGTAGGAACGGAGGAAAAGAGATGAGGATAACAGGATATCATATCAGCCTCAGCCACCCAAGTGGTACCCTCAACTAACTTATTCCTCCAAATATTCTTTATGGAAGCAACTTCTTTATTTCTCAACTTCCAAACTTGCCATTCCAAAAATCTCAACTGGAACTTCTTCATAAGAAAGATTGTCTGTTATACTAAAACTCTCCAATGGTACTATAGATGTCGGATCACCAATACATTTCTTCAACAAGGAGACATGGAAAACTGGATACACCAATGCCAAGTCATTAGGTAAGTCAAGTTCATAAGCAACCTTACTAATAAGCCTCAAAATCAAATATGGGCCCACATAGCAGGGACAAAGTTTTCCTTTCTTCCTAAATCTCCTCACACCCTTCATGGGTGAAATTTTCAAATAGACCCAATCATCCATACCAAACTCAAGATCTCTTCTTATTACGTCGGCATAGGACTTTTTTCAACTTTGAGTCGTTTTAAACCTTTCTTTAATAAGCCGAACTTTCTCCATAGCTTCATGTACCAATTCGGGACCTATCAAAGCAAATTCACCCACCTCAAACCAACCTATAGGAGATCTAAACCTCCTACCATATAGAGCCTCAAATGGAGCCATACCAATGCTTAAGTGATAGCTATTGCTATATGCAAATCCAATCAAAGGCAAATTATTATCCCAATTATCCTTGAAGTCAATTACAAAAGCTCTCAACATATCTACCAAAGTTTGGATAGTACACTCCGCTTGCCCATCGATTTGTTGATGAAAGGTTGTACTAAGCTTAACATGAGTACCAAGCCCATTTTGGAAAGATTTTCAAAATTGGGAAGTGAATTGGGTACCACGATCGAAGATAATGGCTAAGGGCACTCCATGCAACCTAACCATTTATCTCAAGTATAACTTAGCATAGTCCTCCACTGAATAAGAAACCTTGACGAGGATGAAATGAACCAATTTTGTCATACAGTCGACTACAACCCAAATTGAATCATGTTGTCACCAGGTGCGGGGTAACCTAACAAGTAGGAATACTGATATTTTGGGACAAACCTCTCAGCTTTTGATTTTCAACTTTCACTTATTAACAATTAGGACACTTAGCCACAAATTCCGCAATATTCTTCTTCATCCCATTCCACCAATAGACCTCCTGAAAGTCATGGTATATCTTGGTGGCTCCTGGTGAATGGAATATCGAGAACTATGAGCTTCTAATAAGTTTTTATCTCTCAAGTCATTTACATTGGGAACACACAAACGACCTTGATATCGAAGCACACCATCTCCCCCTTGGGAGAAAGACTCAATGAATTTCTTAAGCATCGCTTCCTTTAACTCAATCAAGATAGGGTCAAGATCTTGCTTGGCTTTCACTTCTGACACGAAAGACAATTCAAAACCATTGTGAACCATAACACCAGCTTTGGTGGAATCAACTAATCGAACACCCAATTGGGCAAATCCGTGAACATCTCAAACCAAATCCTTCTTTCCATCCTCTATATAAGAAACACTACCCATTGATAACCGACTAATAGCATCCACCACCACATTTGCTTTTCCACGGTGATAGAGAACACTCATGTCATAATTCTTTAGTAACTCAAGCCACCTTCTTTGGTAAAGATTTAGATTTTTCTGTTTAAACACATATTGCAAAATTTTGTGATCGGTAAAGACATCAACATGAATAACATATAAGTAATGTCTCCAAATCTTTAAAGCATTTCAAATTTTGTTTTCAAAACACTTAACAATTTTTTAAAGTTCTTTAAGAGTGTCAATGATATTCAAATCATCAATGTACATAGCTATTATAAATAATTTAAATCCTAACCTTCTTATTAAAATGCAAAGACAAATAGGATCATTTTTCGTATCTAATTTTTCTTGATTGATTTAATCCATGTATGAATTTTTAAAGCTTTATATTTCAGGCACCTTTAAACGCTTCAAGGATTTTTATATAACCTTCTTTAACGATTCCTTCCGGATGTTATGGGGATGAAAGGGTTGAAGAATTGTCAGAAATATTTTTTGATAGTGACTGGAAAATCTTAGGCTAGACCAGTCTTAGACAAAATGCAAGAAAGACGAGGCCTAGAAAAAATCAAAAATGGATGGGGTAGAATATCTAAATTTGGATTGCGTTTTCTAGTAGTTAAGACATTAAGGAATTCATGGGGCCTTTCAGAACAAATTTGGGTGAGTAAAACTCCCAGAATCAGAATTGACGTGAAAAGGTTGGTTTAGAGCGTCAAGATTCAAAGGGGTGTTGTAAACTTGATGTTTTGGGGAAGGATTTATGAGTTTTTGTCTTAGTGCAAGCCTCTATAGCAGGTGTCACATCAATATAAAGGGATGAATTAATTCCCGCTATAGCGAGTGACTGTTATGGCGACACTGCTATAACAGGTCGAACCAGTATAATGGGGTTAGTCAGGATGTTGCGCAGAAAAGTCCTAATACCCTTCTATTTTCTGCAACTTCATTCTTATAAATGGAAAGGGAAATTTATAGCAGTTGTCTTCAATTTTCTACCACAATTCTACGGTAAATGCAAATTAATTACTTTCTGAACTTATATTTTGATTCTTAATTCTTATAATCTAGGTTGTTAATCTTGGAGAAATTTTTTTAACTTGAATTAATGGTGGAAGGAACCCTTGTTACGTAAAATGATCATGAAGATGGCATGAGAGTTATTATTTGGTTATATTCTGGGCATTATTAGGTCATCTTGAATTGATTATTATATTTATTATTATTTGTTAGACTAAGAACAAGACAAAGTTTATAATAAAGGAAAAACATTAGTTAGTTAGTATTTTCACAATTTGATTCGAGGTAGGTGATGATTATTGTGTTTCTCGTATATTTTATATGGGCTTGTTAACTCTGTCATTAATAATGCATGCATGATTTATGATTTGAAAAGTTGGAAAGACATAATGTAAAATGTATAATGTTGTTAATCACATGCAATGAATATGCTACAATAATATACATGTCTGATTGTAATTCATTGTGATTGTGATTATGTTGTGTGTTAATGATTGGGATCCGATTTCATGCTGACACATATTGTTGTTGGAACGGGTACCACACCGGTACACTAACATTTGAAATGGGTACCACACTAGTAAAATGGAAACACATATCACGTTGGCACACTAACTTAGGATTGAATACCTCGTCGATGTAGTAACAATGTATATGAGTGGGTTCCATGAGAGAACCGAATTGACTTCTTGTGTTGTGATGATTTTTTTTGTTATGCATATTGATTTCGTACTATGTGGTACTTGTGTTTTAATCGTGTATTATGTGCTTATTGAGTTGTGGTTACATGTCCATATTAATATATTGGAATTAGTCGACGATCATACCAATACACTATCGTTGTGTACTGATACTACACCTGCTCTTCCTTGGTTGAGTACATGACATCTTCAAGCGGCTGCTTCGTGATCTCAGCTGTGAGACCTCCGTTATTTGAGTCCTATGGCAAGCCTCTTCCTTTGGACTGCTACATATTCCTATTTTTCTTCTTAGTTCATTATTCAGACTCAATCACTCTAAACTTATACTTTTTTTTGTTGCATCATAATTCTAAACTTGTTAGATGTTTAGGTATATACGGCTTTCAGGTTCTAAGGAATTTATCTTCGCATTAATTTTGCTGAATTTTGAGTTTATGGGAACTGAACTTTTTAATTAATTTAAATACTGCTTTCTTAGTATTTTTTATCATGACTTAGTCTCTTAATTGGTAGTCGGGTTAAGTTTTGAGTTCATAGTTTGTTCTCCCACCAGAGGATTAGTGTGGGTGTTACTCACAACGGGTTAGGATCGTGACACCTTTACTATCTAGCTAGACATGCCGATTATTCATTATACATATTCAAATATTTTAGCTATTGTCAGCTGAAACAAATCACATTGCATCCATTACAAGATAATTTATTTCCATTTAATAATGTCAAGACTTTTGGAAAGAACTTTATGCTTTAAAGCATAAGCTATACTTTATCTTACAGTTTTTTTTGCACAATAATTTATTTGTACTCCACAGACATTATATCTTTATCTATAGACTATAAGTTCAAAACATCACTTTTTAAGTGAATAAAATATATTTGTATTGCGTATTTTATTTGATCAATCTTTTATTTGTCCACACTATTTGATATTTTTGAAATATTTGAAATCAAGATTCCTATTATCATTTGTAATGTTGAGTGTTATATTATATCAGAGACATCCTCGATAGTTATTTGACATTAATTTCAATACGACCTAAGTTCTATAAATCTCTTTATTTTATTTATTTATTTTATCCTTTTTAAATACTCGACTCTTTGTCAAAATTTTATGAAATTTATGTCACAATGCTTTTATAAAGCACTTGCCTCATTATTTTAACCATCTTGATCATTTACTCCTCTATTTCTTTAAGGAGTATTATTTTTGAAATCGATCGTTCTATAATGTTACAAGTGTATCATTGACTTTGTTCTTTACGAAATTCTTATTTAAACATTTATAGTTGAATTATAACATACGGTTAGCATATAGATTTGGCGATTGATTTGTAACCTTTTGCAAATGAATTATTTCTTGAACTTTCAGTTTACATTTTTTTTAACGAGGATCTAGATAATTCTTCATACACATAATTTTCAGCTACTAATGATCTCACCCCTAATGTTAGAAAAATCTAACATTTACGTTCAACCTCAATTGAGGATTCATTTTTGTGGAGAAATTAATCAAATATCGCATATTAAAATTTTTAGATGAAAAATATTTGATTCCTGACCTTAATCCAATTGTAATGGAAAAATCTTGTTGGCTTGACATGTGTTGCTACATGTTAAATAAACTCATCTTATATCAAAATTTATTTAAAAGTTTTGTTCTTATAACCAATAATTTAACTATAATTGAAGACATACAATTTCTGTTAAACCTACCAACATTATCAACATAATTTTGTAGTTTAAATTATGTTCTTAATTAATAATTCAAGTAAATAATCTTACAAAAATCAATTTATAAGTTTATAGCAAAGCACATGTGACCATCTTATAAATGCTATTATTTGAATCATATAGTTGCAAACGATCCATATGGCAGGTGAATTGACCAATATTCACATTTTTATATTTCAATTTTTTAGAAGAAACAATCCCAACCTTAACTGCTATAATGGTCATTTTATTATGAGAACAAGCAACATAAAATAATTCATAAAATATCTTTTATTTCTTCAACATCTAACCATGTGAATTCTAAATTACTTTTGCATCATATTTGAATCGAAATGGCCAACCGGTCATGCCAACTTTTATTTATTCTAGTAACTTCTATTTTACTTTTTCATGTGATTTCATCATCATGCCCATAATTGTATACAACAAACAAAAGAAAAAACTGATATCTTTTTACATAAATATTTATAATCCTCTTTGATTGTAGTAATTTGAAGATACTAAATATTTCCATAGTTTATGGTCTCAATATAATAATTTTTGTTTTCAATTCTTTCAAAACTTCAAAGTTTTCTTTAGGCTTACTACATGAACAATTTCATTACTCCGGTGGTAGCACATTAACTCTTTTAAAGCTTATAATTAATTTTATATAATATCACATATTTCATGACACTGTTCGTATGGAGAACATCTCCTTCAAGGAGAAAGATTATATTATTATTGTCGTTATCAAAATAATTATAGGCATGCCATGTTTCTTTACTTTACTTTTGTTGTATCATAGGTACATAATCAATGACAAATTTGTTATCACACAATAGTTATTTATACATTGAGAAATCACTTGAAAAGTTATTATTTTAAATGTCATTATTAATTAATAGATATATTCTTCTCCAATATGATTTACATAATCTAAAAAAATACATAATTCATGAATATAAGAAGCTTAGGTATTAAGTAAATGGACAATTCACTAATTCAATAAATTTATAACACATTTTAATTTATTGAAGGCTAAATATATTGAATCATTTACTCAAAATTGATATTCTCTGATCAATTTTGCTCTTTTCTTGCTTCCGAATTAATTTTTATTTACTATATTTTTCTCTTTTCTTTCTTTTGTCATTCTTTTCTTTCATTTTTTAATGTAAAAAAAGAATTAAAAAATGCAAATAAACTACAGAAATTTTATTTTTCTTTGGAAAAAGTAACTGCAAAATTTGCCTCCCAAATAATATTTTATAATTGTTTATAAAATATTGATATTTTAACGTCAGAATTTTTCAAATACAAAATATCTTAAAAAATCATCCTTCAAGTTCGATTTGATTTTTTGATCAAATTTGTTTTTAAATTTTGAATTGAGGTCGATTTGATCTTTCTTTACTAATGCGCCATGAGTGAGATTCATAGAAGGATTAAATCAGTAATCACAAGTGTCTATTATATACTACCTTATTTTATATTTGTGCAAGAAATTATATTCTTAACTTTAACTTGTGATCACCTAGCCAAATTTAAAGTTGAATCTTATAGATGGTGAAGAATATACTTTTGTGCATTTATATACTATAATTTTTTCGTTTATGGACTCATGAAAATAATATTATTTTCTTTTAATTTAATTTTAGCAGATGTATTTGATCAATTCAATTGTGTAAATCTAGTTATCCGTTTATCGTATTATAATTCATGATAAGTGGTTTTAAAATATATATTAAAGATACGAAAGAAATAGATAAGGAGAAGTTAAAAAAAGAGGGGAAAGAAGTGAATAAAAGAATGAAGCAAAGTAAAGATAGGTTAGGAATTAGGATCATTTTATTCCATGTTTGACTATTTATTTTTATTTATATTTATATGAATAAATTATAATATAATTTTTTAAGCTAAATTTATCTATAATTTATTTAAATTCAATTCAATCCGTTTATTTGTCGGCTCCACAAATGTCGGTCTTGTTTAGTAGGCGTTTGGCCATGCGATATCATATCACGATATGGTATCGTGAGATGGAATCAACGTTTGGACATGCGATTTTACGTTGATTCTATCTCATGATTCCATATGAAGAGATGTGATTCCATATTCTCCAAAAATCATAATATGAAATTATATGGGAATTCCATATCATGATTTGAGATATTTTAATACAAAAATTGATCCACGAGTTTAGATTTTGTTAAAACAACTCCACATTTATATCTACTAACTATTTATTTCATATGTAAATAAAATTTATAATCACATAATTACTTTTTAAAATTTATTATTCTCACTGACATAAAATTTATTATTCTCACCAACATATAGTTACTTTAACTCACACCAAACGATTGTTGAGTAATAAATTTGTTCTTTTCATTTACTCCAACACTTAATTTATTACTTCTACCGTTTTGTATTTATTACAACTATAATTATATCTATTTGAACATGGAGTGAAATATATTCTCTTCATTTACTCTAATAAATTGATATGAAAGTTAGGTTGGATAGGCTTAAATGCATAATTAT
Organism: Solanum acaule; assembly: GCA_036250505.1. NCBI lineage: Eukaryota > Viridiplantae > Streptophyta > Magnoliopsida > Solanales > Solanaceae > Solanum > Solanum acaule. Next base: position 14,228 of record JAJOOR010019146.1, read on the forward strand.
TTATACTCAACCATAAAATCTTGAAGAGCAGTTGTTGAACCAACGTCACAATATCTATTTCCGTCACATGGTAACTTTAAATTACATCTTTAGAATAAATATTATTTATTTACACAAAGCTGTCTCATTTACGTCACATATGCTTTTAGTAATTCTTTATAAAATGTTTGTTGGTAGATAAATATTATGTTGTTGATGTTGGTTTCCGAAACACAAAGATTTTTAGCTCCATACAAAAGACTACGCTATCATTTGCAAGATTACCAAGGAAGTGAAAGAGAGTCTCAAAATACCAAAGAACTGTTTAATTATAGGCATTCATTTATGTGCAATGTGATTGAACGAACTTTTGGAGTTTGGAAAAATAGATTTAGAATATTGAAACAAGCCGTGAACCATTATGATATTGATACACAAGTGAAAATTGTCATAGCTTGTGCAGTGTTACATAATTATTTGCGATATTACCAAAATACTGATGAAATATTTATGGTCTATGAGCATGAAAATATAGTTGTGAGTGATATTGACCAACAAATGGCTCAAAGTAACAATGTTGGTTTGTCTTCTCGGTCACATGATCGAGAAATGCAAGTTCAACCTGAGGAAATTATCCATACTATGTGGGAGGATTATATTAAAGACTAGTACACTACAATTTATGTTTAATTTTTTTTACTAAATTAAAGTTAGATAAAACAATTACTTAAGTGGAGAACAAATAGCTTTGTAATAATTTATTATGCAATTTTATAAATTTTTGTTTATTTGATAAGATTGAATAAACAATTGGGGCTACTTTAATAGTTTTACAACTTATAGAATTTTTATGTTTATGAGAAAATATATAACACAAAAATTTCATATCACATGTCCAAACAAAACATCAATTTCATCTCATAATTCCATATTATTATACCATATCATAATTTCATATCATGATACTATATCGGTCAAACTGGCCCTAAATCTTTGTAGCAGGTCATATGGTCTTTTTGTCCACCTAATGACAACAGTCAACATAGTACGGAAAAACAGTAAAGAATCATTTCAACTCATTTAAAACAAAGGCGCTGGTCTGCATAGTTAACTTCATCTTTAAGAAAGAAAACTAAAACTACATATAATTTAGGTCAAATTCATTGGTGATCCTCTAAAATTGACAATAAATTTCACTTAGATACCTTAATTAAACGATATTCATTTTAAACACAGCATGTAGAATTCCGTTATATTATTTTGACACTTTTCTGACAATAAACAAACAACTGAAAAAGAGTGCAATACATTCGTTGATAACGTGGCAAACAATCAATTAAATGATTACATGTGTTATTTTCAGTTAAAAATTATTTTAAAATCTATTTAGTAAATAAAATAAAAATATTATTCTAAAAAAATCTCTTTTTTCATTACACTCAAAATCTCTTTTGTGCTTTTTTTTAAAAAAATTATTCTTTTCTTTTACTATTTTTCATATTTATTCTTCTTCTTTCTTTTTAGTGTTGTTTTTTGAGAAGAAAAGAGGGAGAGGAAGAAAGAAAGAGAGAATAAATATGAAATATGGGTGTTGGTATCCATTTTTCCGGTAAAAAGTGGAGTGAGGTGATGGTAGATTTAGAATAGTATACAATGAAGAAGAAGAAAAATGACTTAAAAACGAATTTGAATAAAAAATTTGACCTCCATTGAAGGAGTTTAAGCTTGAAAAAAAGTTGGGGGTGGTGACTTGAAAAATGGAGAAGAAGAAGAGAAAAAATAAAATAAAAAATGGTAAATTAAGTCTTTCACGTGCTATTGTTGAGTGTTGGTGTAATGTCACACCAACATTGAGTGTATCACACTCACTTTGACAGGTCAGCAAAAAGTGTCAAAATGACATAACAGAACCCTACATGAGGTGTCTAAAATGAACATCGTCTAGTTGAGGTGTCTAAGTGAAATTTGGTGTCAACTTTAGGGGGCCACCGATGAATTTGACCTATAATTTAATACTTTCTCCATTCAATAATAGCGGCTCACTATACTATTTTGGAATGTTCAATAATATTTGTCGAATTTATAGAATCAATGGATAATTTTACATTTAGTTCATAATTTACCCTTATAATTAATTATAGTCATTTCTTTGTTACATGTTTTCAAGATATTGAATTTATTATATTTAAAGAATAATATAATTTATCTTTTTATTTATAATTTTTTAAGAAGTGTCTAAAGCCAATAGTGAATAAATATTATTAAATATAATTAAGAAATAGTATCGCATTATTATTTCAAAGATAGAATGATAAGCAGGTAACGTATTGGGGGCGAACAGATCCTTCTAGCATATAATGGTAAGCGTCAAAAATTTTATCAATAAAATTCAAAATATAAAAAATAAATATAAGAAGAAATCAATAGTAGACAAATTTAGTATAAAAAATTTTCGTCCAAAATCTGTCCTATTGTTATTTTTAGATAAAAAATACATGTTTTTGAATAAATATTTTTTTTTCTTTTAAACACATTTTAGTCCTAATAAAAAAATATATATATATAGTAATTTATTATTAAATTTTATTTAAATAACAATAAAAAAATTCTACCAAAATAAAAATATTTTTATTTCTTAATATCTTTTAATTGATGAAGAATAAGCATTTAAAAATATTATTATTGATTGTAAAGTGACAACACAATAATTATAATATCATAAAATATAAAAAATCATCACATTTCTTCGAATCACAAAATATTTTCAAACTATTATTGTTAGAGTTATCTTTTTTAACTCCTTTTCCACATAATTTTAAAATAAGGGAATATATTAATATATATTTTTTCTACTTCAATTCGGAAAAGATTAAAAAATAAAATATTTTTAGTTAGTAAGAATTTTGCTTTAATAATTATCTAAATCAAAATTAGTATATATATATTTTAAAAATATATGAGAATTCTATTTTAATTAATAAATTGAGGATAAGAAGAAAAATGATTACATTCTATTTTTATATTAGCTAAAGGGATTTTAAAAGAAAGAAAATAAGAACAATATTTTATTAAACTATAATGTGATTAAAAAGAAAAGAAAAAACATATTTATTTCGAAAGTGATATTTATTACCCATAACAATAAGGACATTATTTTACCAAATTATTTTTGAAGAACATTTTTGTTCAATTTCAAATAATTTAAAAGTATTTTTTGACCCTTTCTCCATTTCATATAAATGTCTTATCCTTCTTGATTTTAAAAAATAATTTAATTTTAATATTTCACATGATATATTTAATATTAAGATATTAAAAAATATTTAAATATATCATACACTTCTTTAATTTTTGGACCTAATATTTTTTAATTTTTTTTACCATAATTCATATTAAGTCAAACTCAAACACATAAATTAAAATGAAGAAAGTATAATATACTTTCTTCATTTCAATTTATATGATAATATTTAAATAAATTTAGAATTTAAAAAAGGAATACTTTTATAATTATACTAGTTACCAAGAGTTCGCTTTGTACATGGCTCAATAACATTAATATTTGCATTTATAATTTATTTTAAGTTATAAGTAGAATTTAAACTTAATTATAAATATATAACTATATATTTAGTCAATAATGATAAAATAATAGGAAAATCAATTAATTATGTCCAATGTTCCCCATTTTGGGCCTAGCTAATTCTAGATATTTTTCATTTTATTTGTATGAAGTTGAAGTTGTGTTTGATTATATTATTTAGAATGTGGAAAAATATTCATATTAGAATATTTTACTATTATAAAAGTGAGTGATAAAATAAGCTATAAGTTATTTTTTAAATCTGAAATATAATTTTAAATTAAATTTTGAATTTTTATGGTCAAACATTGATTTTCACTTCTAGCATATTAAAATTAAACATATTTCAACTTCAATATTATTTATTTATTTTTCAAATTATTTTTCAAGGCATAGGATTATATATTAATTAATATAAATATTGTGGTAAATATTTTCATATTAATTATTAATTTAAGAGACATATAAAATTTAAAATGAACAAATAAATATAATGGGTACAAAATATAGATGGTGCCCATAAATTGTTACAAGAAATGTACGTTCTTTTTATTGATATGAGAAAAACCAAAAAAAAAATACTTCTGCAATTGCTCATTTCGTTCACATCTAAGTTACACGTATAACTATAAAAATTAAGATTCACATTTTTTGGAACAAAATTATCTTTATTCAAAAATTAACATTTGATCGTGAAAATTTTAAATTTTATTCGAAGTTGTTTTTCAAATTTGAATAATAACTTATTGCTTATTTTTAAATTCATTTTTAAAATAGTAGCACATTCAGAACAAATATTATTTTGAATATATTAAAAAAAAAAACCAAATATAACTCTAACTTCAAAATTCAAAATAAAATATAAATTATTTGGAATAAATTATGACCTTAAGTGAAAAAAAATTGGAGAATATTTAATTACTTTTCTTGTTATTTTTTTAAAAAAATTATTATTATAATAATAATAATAAATTATAGATGTATAGATCATTTATAAAGTGTATTAAAAAAGTAATGCTCGCATTAATTTTGTATAATATTACTATCTTATTTGATACAAATATATTTTCAATTTATGAGCATTAGTTATATCGGAGCCATCATATTGTTAGGGGTTCACCTTTTGAAGGAAAAAATATTAATATTTATATATGGTTAAAATTGTTTTTTATGTATATATATAGTAGACGTCGAACCTCTTTCAACTAGTTCATATATAATTACTTCTTCTTATTTTAAACCACATTATTAATAATTCTGGCTTCGCCATTAAATTTATACTCTTTATTGTTTTTTAAGATATACACACGCGTGCTACCGCTTTGCCCAACGTGTGTGTATATCTAAATATAAATGTCAAAAAGCAACACGTGTCATATGATTTATCTTTTTAGAATCTTAGATGAACAATTTTTTCAGAACAAACAAGTAATGAATGTCGTGGGTAAACTAGACATATTTTTGTATTTACTTGAATTCATTCACAAGGCCTTCACATGTTTGATCAGTTCCTAAGTTCCATCATTTTGTGTACAAACCATAGGCAATACCATGTCCCATCACATGGCTTAACTTGGTTTCATTGGCCAATCTTCAATCTACCTCGTGGTATTGCAGTTGAAAGCACACAACAACTAGCTAAAAGTTACACAATCTAAAGTGTTGGGAAATAGGAATGGATATCTTAAATTCTTGGTTGAGATTGTTTCAACTTAGATATTATCACGTGAATGTAGTCATCTTTCAATCTAAAATTGACATTTGATTAGCCCCTAGTTTCTCTTGTTTTGTGTGAACTACTATTTTTAACTTGCAATTTAGCAAGACACGAAGCTAGATAGATATATACACATATATATATTTTGGTTTCTTATTCTATTATGAAGTCCGATTATTTAAAATTCACATTACATATGGCTCTACTTAAGAGAAAACACTTTATATCAAGGATTCTACATAGGGCTCTATTCAAGAGAAAACACTCTATGTCTAGGATTCTTTCTTTCTTTGATTAAGAAAGAAACAACTTCATCCATTGGATCAGATCTTCTGAAGATAGTATGTATTTTTACGCATTGGCAAAGTAATTTTTGTAAAGAGTGTCCAAGATTTTGGTATATATATATTAAAAAAAATAAAATTTGACCTATATATTTTATACAATTTTCTATATAGATAATATAATTTTTCGATAAAGAATGTTCAATTTGTCACAGTAGACTTAGTCATGTACGTAGAATCTAGAATCTAATACAGACATTTGATTGCCCGGTTTTCTGCAAGTATTAGTGGCCACATATTCCCTTTAAAATAACGTCAGCAATGCGGTCATGAATCTGACTATACGTAATCATTAAGAATACAAGTGTGGACTCACTTTCTCATCTACGTGGAGTCGTTTTTTAGACACGCCAATAAAGATATTTTTTGTCTCCGTATTTTGAGAGTTAACTATTCTAAATTTAACTATCAATCCGAATATTTATTATATTTAAATATTGCTAAGTTTTTTTGACAAATTATTTTATAAGTTTTTGTTTTTTAATTAATTTTTTTGTGATCAATCGAACACAGTCGCTTAAAATGGAACAGTACGACTAATAAGCTAAACCCTCTATTAGTAAATTTGTGAGGCAATGTGTACACTTATTATAAGTGGAGTCAAAATTAGAAATTTGAGGGTTTTAAATTTTAGGACAAAAGAGAAAAATATTACAAAGTACCGTGAAAAGCATTTTCACCGCCATTTCTTTCCATTGAGTTGTCAATCAATTTTGTTAGGGGGTCACAAGTTAATATACATCTACAGAAAAGTTAGTGAGTTCATCCGAACCCACCAACCCCTACCTAGCTCCACCTTTGACGCTTATTAAGAAAAACATTTGAGAACATACTTTAAATCATAATTTCCACTATTGCCCTTTGTGAAATTATAAATTTAACTTTGTAAGTAGTGCAATTCATCTCCTATAAAATATAAAACTTCAATAAAGAAAAGGGCATACATAAAAAAAAATTCAGATATCCATCTTGAAATATGAACAATTCAGTTATTTTGAACAATGAAAATAACCTTAAAAATTCAGTTAATATGGACTGTGGGAGTAGGATTTATTATTATCTTCCAAAAGAGAATTTATTATTTTCCTACCGCTCTCTTCCTGCCAAGTCTTCTTCTCGTACCATATCTATTTTATTTTTTTAGTTTATATTAAGTGAATTGTTTAACATATTAATATGAAAAATATTTACCGACAAAAATTAAAAGTTTTTTTTTATTTTTTTTTTAATTTCTACTAGAAAATGTAAAATAGTTAAGAAGCTCACTAAATAAAGGATATATATGAAAAAAGGTCACTGGATATTGCTTGACAAGCAACTAATGAGTTAATAGACCAAGAGAAAGAGACATTGATGAATTTGGAGAAATGGTTCATGATCGAGGAACGTGCGCTAAGACAGAGATAATGCTCAAAGTGGATCCAACTTGGGGATGCATACTTCAATGTTGTCCTAAAAGAAAGAACTCAGAGGAAGCAAATTAGGGGCATTACAACTCAAACAAGAGGCCTGTTGACTGAACCTATGGAAATCCAATATGAGTTTACTGTCACGCCCCGAGCCTACACCCTGGAAGTAACTGACACTCGAAAACCATCGCTGGTTCCCAAGAGAATCGTTGGTCTGGCTCATTACTCAGCGGAAGACTCACTCAACAATATATGAAAACTCATGATGTAAAAATAACTTTAAAAAACTTAATCTAAACTCAACTCCAATAATAATCTGAAATTAATTTAACAAGTATTAGTTAAATGCCTCATGGACTCAAAACATTACAACAACAAAGGAAATAATGATAGATTCCTCGACCCTTAAACTATCTATGAAGCCTCTACTGTTACAGAAGGATTATCGGGACAAGACCCATGGCATTCTAACAACTGAAAGAAAAAAATGAAACCCTTTGGAAGCAAGGAGGCTCACCAAAGCTAACTGGAACTGCAAGTGGTATCAACAGTCTCTGTTGATGACCCTGAATACCTGTATCTGCATCATAAAAGATGCAAGCCAAATGACGTTAGTACATGGAATGTACGATCATGTAAGGGGAATTCTAAAGCATAAACATAAGCTTGAACTGATATAAAAGAAACATACTTACCTCTCCTCAAACTCACACAACTCAACTCAAACTCCACTCAAGGATAAGATACTCAACTCAAGATACTCAATGATAAAGCAACAATAAAAGATGCAATATATGAAAAGTTTTCAAAACAGTAGATAATAGCTCAATTGTATGTAAAGATACAATCATAACCTAATTGTATGTAAAAATACAATAATAACTCTTATTTGAGAGATTCTCTCACCGACAACCATCACTATGAGCTATGTGATAATACATCATCTCGCCCACGTTGCCAGAACTGTCCTATACCTTGCCGGAGTATAAGACATCCTCACCTAAGTGGATCCACTAACCTATTCTTAAAAAACAATAAGGAATCATCTAAAAAGTATGACCCTTTACCCATGTTGGCATACATGGTTTATGAGGACTTTGAGATGTCTGAACTCGTTCCCATATTAGTGCTCAATACTACTCCCAATAATATAACTCATGCGCATATGTTTAAAAACATTTCCTCATCCTCATACTTTGAGATTATTACTCAAAAGGTTCTCTTAAAAGAGATAGTGCTCAAAACTCCTCATTAACTCATTTGAAAATCGAAGTTTCCTCTCATTTTAAATGTAAAAACATTTACTCTTGAGAATACTTTGTTCCCATATATTCATTTTGAAAAATGAAACTCAACTCTCCTCATCCTTATTTACTCAAGTCTTAATTTTTTTTATAAATAATTGTAAAAGACTTCTCAAAATAGAGTTCATGCCGAATTATGGACGTGAACGACTCAATTCAAGGTTTTCAATAACCATATATAGAACTCAATACTCGGAACTCAAGGAATCAATGATACTACTCATATCAATAATGCTCGACTCATAGGGTTCATGCGGAATTATGGGCATGAACAACTCAACTCAAGGACCTCCGTGTATAACATATGATAATCCATAATTATGAGATATAATTTAAAAAAGGATTAGGAACTGATCAATACTCAAGAACTTAGAACTCGAAGATACTACTCCTCTTAAAGATTCTCAATTGATGGAGTTCATGCGGAATTTATGGGCATGAACGACTCGACTCAAGGATCTCAATAATAATGTAGGCTCATGCATACACTCTCCTCATTCTCATACTCACTTACTCGATTCTTGAAACAATTATAAGTAGTTGTAGAAGACTCCTCGAAAAGACTCAAAAAGACTTTCTCAAACTTTACTCTCAACTCTACCTCGAATTTGAATTATGAATTCAAGGATCATAATTATGTTATATTTTTTCTTGATGATTAGATGTAGTTTGGATAGAAAAAATTGAGAAGTGATCGATGACATGGTTTAATAGGACTCAAACGGAAAGAAGGGGGGAAGAGTAGGGGACCTGGCGACCCTGACATACTGAGTGGCGCGGGCACTAGCCCCTAAACTTCAGAACCCCTTCCCTGGCACAGTGCAGGCACCCCGCGCCAGCCCCCTTGGATCATCTGGGGTGCGTCGTGCCACCCTCTCCCCAGATTATTCCGATGAATTTTCTTTTCAATTTTCCAGCCCTACCTTATCTAGATTCGAATGTTTTCCTCTAAATTCTCTTAGATTCATATACTAAAAACACATATCAAAACCCCAATCAAAATCTACCAAAACAATCACTCATTCGCAAGATCCTCACCTCAAGAACTTAACAAGACTTCATTAACAAGGAATGAAGCTAAAACCTCAAAAAGTCTTCAATAACTCAAATCATTCAACCTCAAGAACTAAATAATGGATAAAAATCACATGATTGACGTGCGGTTGAAAGAACCCAACACCATGAGAACTTACATACCTCAACGAAATAGATTCTTGGCGAAATCTTGGATGAACGCTTGGAACCTAGAACTTTTTCTCCTCTTGAATCTTCTCTCTAAAGCCCTAAACGTTTTGGGGGTGAATGAAACTGATTCTAATCAGTTTAGACCCTAAATTGGATGTAATTCACGCTTAGACTAAGTGGGGGTAAGGAAAATACTAAAATACCCCTCCTTAGTTCGGGTGAACAGGCCCTATCTGGAGAGGCTGTACTGAAACGGTCATATCTCCCTCATCCAAACTTGAATTTTAGCAAACTTGGTAACGTTGGAAAGAGGACTCAAAGATCTTCGATTTAATACCTCATGGGCCACCTAACTCATTATGTGCTAAAAGTTATGGTCGTTTGAAATTGACCCAAAACTTTAAAGATCTTATAAATGACTTGAATTTATTTCTCTTTAGTTCTTTTTGGAACTCGAGGTGCTACATCTAGCGACCTTGACACCTAAAAAAATTTAAATTCGACAGTCAAATCTTAGTCATAGCGAATGGTTCGAGTCTTAGCTCAAAAAAATTTGAGGTGCTACAATATCTCCCCCTTGGGATAATTCATCCTCGAATGACGGCTGGACTGGGAGTGAAACGTGGTTACTTTTACTATCTCTTCCGACTCATGAACTTGCCTACTAACATAGGCTGAACTGATTCATACCAAGAGTTGGGACTTCCTGTAGCACCTAAGTAAAGAACAATGATGTTGTGAGCATAGTCACGCTCTCTTTGAAGTTACCTTATCTGAAACAAAGGAAGTCTGGGCACGAACTAAGAATAGGAATACGATGCTTGGGGTAATATGAATGCTACCTGTTATGCTTGGCAACACTCTTCAACTATGCTTTTCTTTTCTTATTACCATATCTCATTGGCTGTAACTCATAGCTCCCACAAGGGTACATGACTAAATCAAAATCCTAAGGTTCGGGTTCTATACCTCAATAGGGAATCTCATCCCAAGAATATTACTCTTTACCACCACATTTAATCAACATTGGGCTCATATCAAGAACCACCTAATGTTTAAGAACACCACTTTTAAGCTTAGTACTCTAACAATTCCATGGACTCCTACTAATCATCTTCTTAAGAAGTTCTCATTCTCTTATCATCTTTGCCATACCAACTAGAATTTCCTGTATTACTACTCAAAACCAACGAAGGACTCTCATTTAACTATTTCTCATAGTAAAACCCTATCCTCCTTGATGAGTCAGAGATTTGGACTCATTTAGGGCTTTATTTACAATGATTTAGTGTCCTAAAATGCTTAGTTTGTGCTAATAACTGATGCAAAACCCTTGATTTCCAGGTATACAGATTGAGGAACAAAGCAAGGACACTAATTGGCAAAGAGAAAAGAATCAAGCTGAAAGAATGAAGAAAATCGAGCCTGGTGATCACCGAGTTCACTCGGCGAATCGCCTAGTTGCTCCTCTATCACCTAAAGTTACATAACCCTAAGACTGGATTGGGGGTAACTTCGGCGAGCAATAGTTCCATTCGGCATGTCGCCGAGCACATCGGCGAAGGATGGCCTCATCGCCAAAAGTCCTGATTGGAATCCAGATAAGTGCTGATGGGCGAGTTAAAAGGCAAAAAGGTGAATCGCGGAATGAAACAGCGATCCCAATCTGGCTTGCCTAAAGTTACAGTGGCTGGACTAAGAAGATAAGAAGAATGAAGGCGAGACGAAGGACCATCGGCGAGTCGTTGAACGGCTGGCGAAACCCGACTTTCCTCACCGATTAGTCCCAAAAAGCCTCACATCAAACTTGTATAAATTGATTTTTGCAAGAGAGAGAAGGTATTCAGAAACGTGAGGAACAAAAGATTGAGAGCAAAAACACTACTATTGTGGATTTCAAGTGATTTTGGCAATGTTTTTCATTGGGATTTTGTAATAGAGAAGATTTTAGTTAATTTTAACTTCCAAATTTCATTTACCCAGCTATGGAAAACGTGGCAGGTATTGAATTTAATCTTTTCACTATGATTGGCTAAAACCCTAACCTTGGGGGTTCGACAATGTGACCAATTGTTGCAGTTTACTAAATGAGTGTTATCAATTAGTGATTGTTAGTGCTAATATGAAGCGGGGTCTAAATTATTACGGTGGTTTAACTTCATTATTGCATATTTAGTGTGATGGATTTCAAAGTTTTGTGCTTTCTCGAGAGAGAGGTACAAAACCAACGTAGTGATTTGGCATCCTTAGTAGTGGGTCTTGACGATTTCAGCTTGAGAAAGTGAGACCCAAGAGCCAACCTTTGTATCTAGCTTGAAAGAGTGGATTTGATGAGAACGTGGGCTGGTCAGCTCATGGATAGTGTTGAGGTTCGAGAGAACTCAATGGAAATAAGACAATTACTCGAGAGAAAATTGTTTTACTTATAGTCCATTCTACCCGCGACGAATTAACAATATCGGTAATGATGTACACCCATTAAGTTGAATTCGGCAGTTGGTTAGTCAATCCCCCAAGTGTTTTCTCGTTATCTGATTGTTTCTTGTTAATAATTTGAAGTGGGTTGGTAACGACATCTTGAAATTTGATTGTTAAACTCTTAAGTGTGTGCTGCTCAGCTATAAAGATCATTGGCATACTTTCGTATTTGAATTCAAAGAAAGCTACTCTCTATGGAACAACCCCAACTCAGTTGGTTGGGTTATATACTAACTAACGATCATTGACAGTTAGAATTGGATGAAATGTCTTTGAAACGTTAATCAAAATGGCGCCGCTGCGGGGAGTAGCGTTATTTAGAGTTCTTTTATCGAAGATTTGACTTTTGAATTTGTTGGCTGTAGTTGAATTGATTTAGATTGCATTGTGTAATGTTGGTTGGACTAAATAGAAGTATACATGAGTGAAGAAGAGGTGAATGGTAGCCTAGAAGGCCCCCGAGATGGTATCGAGGATATAACAGTGCATACTACCTAACCCAATTAGGTGAAATGGGTAAAATTTTCCTACCATCAGTTGATGAGAATGCAACATTTGAGGTCACGAGCACAACTCTTCATCTCCTCCAAATGAAGGGACTTTATGGTGAGCTGGCTCATGAAGATCCACATAGGTATGCAGCCCATTTTCGTTCAAGGATGTGCCACAAGAATCAATCCGGCTTAGGTTATTCCTACTATCTATGATGGGGGGGGGGGGGGGCTAGCATGTGGTTGGCCGAGTTACCAAAGAATTCCATCATATTGTGGGATGACCTGACCACAACATTTAATGCAAGATTCTTCCCTCCGTCGAGAATGATTAAACTCAGGGATAACATTCAAGGCTTTAAACGATTAGAGGGTGACCCATCCATGAAACGTGGGTGAGGTTTAAGAAGCTCCTACTTTAATGCCCAACTCACAGGCTACCAAACGATTTGCTACTCTAATATTTTTTACCGGAGTCTTGATTCGGTTAATAAATGAGTGGCTGATCAATTGGCACGAGGGGGAATAATTTTGCAATCATTTGAGGTGGCTTCATTTCTTCTTGATGACATGACAAAAATAAATCAAGCTTGGTACACTCAAGAGGATCAAGTCTCTCCTTTTTGTTTTAGAATGACACAAGAACAACTTGATAAGGAAAGAGAAAGGGATGAGAACATCAAGAAGATGTTGACCCAAATGGAGCTACTACAAGAGCATATGTTGGAGAATGTGGTAAGGCCCAAGGGAACAAGTGGAGTGTTTAGAGTTGAGGAGGGTTCTTCCTCAGGTTATTCAAAGCCGGGGGAGAATCAAGGTTGGAATTCCAAGAGATACGAGGAGGGTTTCCACCCACATTATTTACAGCGAGGTGGGAATCACGGTTGGAACTATCACAAGGGAGAAGGGCAAAGAAGATACTCTCAAGAATGGGCTGAGCAAAGTGATTATTGGAAAAAAAGAGGATGACCATGAAGAGGACCACACTAAATCGAGTGAGAGCCCAAAGTCGAAAGTGAGTGCAAGTAGTCCCTGAGTGAATGATTTGCTGTCATACATCCTTGATAAGGTTGAAGGTTCAGATGATTTGTTAAAAGGGATGAAAGCTAATTTTTTGTCATTAAACAATAAAGTGAACTCTCACGCAGATGCAATCAAGACACTTGAAGGTCAGTTGAGTTTACTTTCAGCACATTTGAAACCAAAAATGACAAGGGAAGATGATGATAGAGGGCTGGCTGTGGTTACTCGTAGTGGAAAGGTAGCGATAGGCGATGTGGCCGGTAATGAAAAAGCTCAAATGCGTGAAAAAGACAAAAGCATGGAGGAAGAAAATACCCATCCATCAAAGCATTGCTGAAGGACCACAAAAAGGTGTGGAGACACACAATCCAATCCCAAAAGTTATGCAACCTTTACCCAAAATATCCCCTCCATTTCCCCAATGCCTCAAGAAGAAGAATGAAGATGAGAAGTTCAAGAAGTTTTTATCGGTATTCAAGACATTATTGATTAATCTCCCTCTAGTGGAAGCCTTGTTGGAAATGCCGGGTTACGCCAAGCTTATGAAGGAGTTAGTCACAAAGAAAATGAGCTTGGATTTTGAGACAATCGAAGTTTCTCATAGTTGTAGTGCAATTATGACTAAGGAGATGATCAAAAAGAGAGAAGATCCCAGAGCGCTCACCATCCCTTGCACCATCGGCATGCTCCAATTCGCTAAAGCCCTATGCGATTTGGGAGCAAGCATTAACCTAATTCCATATGCGATCTATAAACAACTTGGCTTGGGTGAACCGAAAGCCACAACAATGAGACTCTTGATGGCGTACCGATCAATTAAACATCCTGTAGGAATACTATATGACATCTTGGTAAAGGTTGACCGATTCATTTTCCCTGCTGATTTTGTCATTCTCGATTGTGAAATAGATGCTGAAATTCCCATCATTTTGGGAAGACCAAATCGGGAGAGCGTTGGTGGATGTTGAAAGCGGAGAACTGAAGTTTCGGGTGAACGAAGATAAAGTAACCTTTAATGTTTGTAAGTCAATGAAACACCCAAGTGATATTCACGTGGTCTCCACTGTTGATGTTATTGATGAGGCGGTGCCTAGTGTGAGCCATTTGATGTGTATGAGTGAACCACTTGAAGCCGTGCTTGCTAACTATAATGAATTAGAAATTCAAGGCTATGAAGAGGTAGTAGTTGCTCTTTTCGGCATGGGGGGGGGGGGGGGGG
>JAJOOR010019147.1:0-29036 GCA_036250505.1 Solanum acaule
CAAGAACCTTCATCATGTGAGAATGACCTTTCACATTATCATACCATGCATAACATAGACTAGTTTAGAGTACAATTGAGGAAACCTTTCAAGAGACTTACATTCATTACATTAGCAATAGCTTCATTCATTCATGTGTGTGTGCACATGTGTGAGAAAGCCTTTCACATAAAACACCTTTACTCATAGCATGTTCATATTGTGTTAACAAGAATTACCTTCAATTCAACATAACAACAATAATACCAACATCTCACAACATTCATACTTGCATTGAATCTCATCATGACATGATCAATTACCAACTAGGGTTAGAGGGACGAGGGAACCATCATCCAACTTCATCATACATGAATTAAGCAAGTACATTCAACAATACAAAAAAGAATCACATTGATATCATCTCCTTATAGCCTTGAAGGCCCCATTCAAGACTTAACCCTAATTACATAGTAATCATACATAATTTAGGGTAATATCATCATAAAAACATGAATTACATAGCATCACATTCAATTCATAACCTTCAATCACTATTCAACACAAACTAGGGTTAGAATTGGAGAAAGAAGGGGAAACATGGGTCTCATGGGGGATTCTTCAAAATTGACCAACACTACATGAATTCATCCATAATTGTTCATATATCATCAATAAAAATCAGTTTATAACAACAATTCAACATTTAAAAACAAGACCCACGTTTTTGGATTGAAATCTACAATTTGGGGGATTTTGAAAACCATCTTTGGAAGGACCTCTTGGGGAAAGGGATCCCAAGAGTGAAGAGCAATCATACCTTAGTTAAAACCTATGAATTTTTTGTGAAACCTCCCATCTACAAGCCCTTGCTAAGCTCCTTCCAAGTTCTTCAATGGAGCCTTGAGTTGAGAGAGTTTTGAGAGAGAATTTTGGGAGGGAAAAAAATTGGGTTATGTTTTGGGGTCTTGACTTGTGGTGAATTAATGGATTAGTTTAGGGTCCTATAAGCTTATATAGTCCATTAACTAACCACCTAACCGACCTTCCTTAACCCCTACTTAATAACTAATTAAAACTTTTACTCCAAGATCGGAATAGGGCAAACTCGGTGGCGTTGGAAAGAGGACTCAGAGACCTTTCATTGGATAGTTAATGGCCCACCTAATTTGTTTTGAGCTATGACATATTACCATATAAATTTGACCCTCACTCCTAACTTAAAACTAAAAACTCTTTTTAGGGGACTGTTTTGAGGGTCTTGGTTCCAAATGATTTCATGACTTAGCTTAAGGTCTTGCTATCTTATAAAGGTGAGTAATCAACTAGCTAAACAACCCCTTAAGCCCTTAGTCAATTAATTAACTTAATCCCTAATCACCAACTTAAGACTAGAAGGCTGGAAATTGGCAGAACCTACGGCCACCCACTTATGGACCGTAAGTGGAGTTACGGCCCGTGCTGTGCTCTCGTCATTTGGTTAAGAGAGGGGAATTGGGGAGTTCTTGGTGAAGATACTAAGTCTCAACCCACGAGCCCTACCTATGGGGCGTAGGTCAAGTGACGGCCCGTCACTACCCTTTGTAGGTCAAGCAATTTTTGACAGCTTTTGGCCAAAGGTTGGGTCTTCCTCAAGGACCCCTTGGGTGGTCCTTGGGGGCTCGTACCCGGTCGTTTGGACCCTAAACATGTCCATCTATGAATAAGAGTCACTCCTACGGGTTTTAGACCTCAAACAACACACCAAACACCATGACAAGCCACTTGCACCAAAGACTAGTTTTCAGACGTCATGGTCATTTCTTGACATTTGACCTCTAAAGTCACCAAACTAACTTCAATAGCCATTTTTCATCATTTAAACATGTTTCCAACCATAAAATAACATGTGAGGCTGTAGGTCAACCTACTAAATTCAATCAAGCCTTAGCCAGGTCTTACTAGTTTCGTACAGGGCATTACACCTGGCTTCCATTGATGCTCTCACAGTGACAGTAGATTTCTGCAAGAGAGGACACTAAGATTATGACTTTGAAAGCTGATGTGTATGAGCTAAGGAAGGATGTGGACCATATGAAGTCCACAGACTTCACTTTACTATTTGAGTCAGCAAAGGTGCAGTCGGCGAATAACCAAGCAGTTCCGCAATGCCAAGAGTGATCTCCCAAAGTTACAAGACTTGAAGATGCTAAGAGCCAATACAAAAAGGCGATAGAGAGAGAAAAGGGCGGTTCACAAAACCACTCGGCGAAGCCAACTTACCTCGCCTAATGGCCCTTCGTGTCTAATTTTTTGCGACTATAAATTGAATTTTGAACTGTTAATTTAGGGAGTTTTTGCAATCCAGAGTTTGTCCAGAATAGTTTTCTTTTGAGTTTTGATAACACAAAATCTAGAATTGAAGGTTTCTTGAGACTCAATTTAGAGATATTCCAAGTGGGTTACTAATTTTCTACAAATTAGAACATTGTAAAGACTTAATTACTCTTACCTAGTTGATGGCTAATCGATTGGGTAACCGTTTTTACCTTTTTATGATGTTTGGATAAAACCCCAATTCTTGGGGTGTGATCATATGATTATGGGTTGAATTAGTTTATGGGGTATTTTTAATTACTAGTTTAAATTCTATATTCAAGTGGGTTTAATCATTAGCTGAGGTTTAATTTATGAATTGTAGTTGCAAATGCAGTTCTAATTTGGTGTTCTTGGCTTGCTCGAGAGACAAGTTTTGGAACCAAGGTTTTTTATTAATGATTTGTATATATTGGGTTGATATGGTTTCCACTCGAGAGAGTGAATCCTCAGCCCAATCTTACACATCTAGCTCGAGAGAGTGGATGAATTAAGGTGTGGACGATTATTCATTGCTATGCTTGTTGATGCTCGAAAGAATTCACCTGATTCGGGATAGTTCTTTAAGAGAAAGCTATCTCCCTTATAGTCTAGCCTACCCACTGATTTTCAGTTGTTTATTAGTACTTTCAATTACCCATATATCGAAATTTGCCTATAATCAATCATATCCAGAGATTTCATCTCCATATTGTTATTCCAATTGTGTGTGACTGCATTGTAGTTGATATTTGCAAACTAAAACCCCCATCTGACATTCGTGTCAACCCTTTTTAATTTATTTCATGTCTTTTTCGATAATGTCTATTCCCATAGCTAACTAGATCATATTTGTACTTCTTAATTGAATTTGAACAAGTACCGCTCCTGTGGGTTCGACCCCAACACATTTATTGTGTTTTATATTGCTTAACGATCGTTTGCACCTAGAATTTAATGAGGTGTGTTTGAAAAGTTAATCAAATCTCTGTTGGAGAATCTTTTTGGTAACTCCTACTTTCTTTTTATTATTCTTGGCTAAACCCCCTTGCCTTAGGGGTGTGATTATATAATCTAATACAAAAATTCACTTGTTGGTATTGATAATTTCTTGATTTAATGTTATTTTCAAATGGGTTCAATTATTTACTCATGTTTTCATTTATGGATTGAAGTTGCAAATTTAGTTCTAGCTTTAGCTCTCAATTTTTTCTTGAGAATTATTCTTAGGGTAGAGTATATAGTTGATAGTTGTATTGACTCTTGTCTTTACAACTCAGCTTGATAAAGTTGGTTAAATTAAGGATTTGGGTTGCTTTGCATCGTTAATCTTTTGGAGGTTCGAAAGAACTTTCTTGAAACATAATAGTTTGATTGAAAAAATAGTTGTTATAGTTACAATCCATCCTACCTATTGAGATTCAACTATTTAAAGCAGTTATTATTACCCATTAAGCAAAATTAGTTTTCGATTGCACACACTCCTAAGGTCTCTTCTCTACTTGTTCAAACCCCCCGTTTGTTGTCTTCATTAACAACAGGCTACTAAATCCTCTTAATATTGATAATCAAAATTTATTGATTTACATTATGTTACGTTTTGTTTATTTCCATTCTACAAGAAGTTAGAACACTTTCATACTTCATATTGAATTCTTTTCAATACCATTCCTCGTGGGATTGAACCCAACTCCTCATTGGGTTTATTCTTGTTAGCGACTCCCTATGCTTTAAAACATAAGATGTATAGTTGAGCGTTATCAAAAATGGCGCCGCTGCCGAGGATCAGTGCTTAGAATTCTTTTATTTAACTACTTTTGTGGACTAATTTTGTTGTAATAGAAATCATTTATTAGTGTTCTTGTTGTTTACTCTCAGTAGGTGAAAACATGAGTGTGATTGGGAGCAATCATTCTAGTCAACATAGGAACAATGACGGCATCAGAAACTTAAACGATGTTAATGAGGATCAAATGGGAAGCTCCCATGCTATTTGTTTGCCCCGAATTATGGGTAACGCTATTTTCCATGTGATCGGAACTATTATCTAAATGCTACAAATGAAAGGTTTCTTTAGAGGACTTTCTCATGAGGGCCCTCATGATCAAATTCGAAATTTCGTGGATGCATGTGGACCATTCTCCTTCAAGAATATCTCTCAAGATTCAATCTGGCTCCATTTATTTCCCTCTTCTCTAGTGGGGGAAGAACCGAAGTGGTTGATTTAACTACCAAATGGCTCAATTACTTCTTGGCAGAGGTCACAAAGGTGTTCTATGAAAGATTTTTTTCTTTCTCGAGGATATTGAATGTGAGGAACAGTATTCAGAATTTGAAGTGGGTTGATGGTGAGCCCATTCATAAAACTTTGTTGAGGTTTCAAAAGTTTCTCCTCCAGTGTGCTACTCATAGGTTGCCGGACAATGTGCTCTTGCAATATATTTATCAGAGTCTTGACACAATCAACAACGGTGTCATCGATCAACTATCATGGGTGGAATCATAAGACAACCGTTTGTCGTGGCATCGACTTTGCTTGATGATTTGACCAAGATTAATCGAGCATAGCATACACAGCAGGATCATGTGTCTCCTATAAATGTTGTGTTGAAAAAATAACAATTTGAGAAGGATTAGGAGCGTGATGAAATCATGGCCAAGATGATGACCCAAATGAACTTGTTGACGAAACATGTCATGGGAGGTGGTTATAAGTCCATGAATGCAGTTGGTGCTTGTAATGGAATGAGCCCAAATGATGCACAATTTGATGACATGTATAATGAAGCGGTACAATTCTTGTCAAACCAAGCGGGGGGTTCTTGCTCGAGCTTGATTTCATTAATGTTATCAAGGCACTTCATACACTACTAAGTGCCAACGATCATGAGTAGTAATATAACCGAACTAAGTGAGTTGGGGTCGAGTCCCAAGGGAGTGGTACATAATCGAGAATCAATAGAAAAACATGAATATGATCAAATCAATCATAGCTAAAAACATTTACGAATAAAAACATGGTTCAAATTTAGGGGTGACACAAATGTCAAATATTAGGGGGTTTGTTTGTATTATTAACTACAACAACAAATAACACGAAAATAACAAGTATAGAGACGGGTTCTTCGGATGTGATTGGATTATGGGCTAAGATAAACAATTGGGTAATTGCAATTGATAGTAAATTGTTGTAAATCAGTGACTAAACTAGACTTAAGTGGGGGTAAACTTTCTCTCGAACAATTTACCCCGAATCAAATTGGTTTCTCTCGAACACAATAAGCAGTAATTAAGAATAGCCTTCGCTTTAGTCCATTCACTCTCTTGAGATTAATATGTGGAAGAGGGTTTAGGATTCACTCTCTTGAGCGAGCCCACGACAACCCAATACCCATAGACCATCAAATCAGTAATTTTGGTTTTAAAACCTCTCTCTCGAGCAAGCCAAAAACACGAAAGTAGAGTTCCATTTGCAACTACAACCCTTTAGATTAAGTCACAATTACTAAATGAAATCACGTTAAAACAACATTTACGCTATCAAATAGTAATACCCAGTAGCTACATCAACCCATAATCACATAATCACACCCCAAGAATTGGGGTTTTAGCTAGACATAATAAAAAGATAGAAATCAATACCAATTTGTGTTTCCATCAACTGGGTACGATTAATATTGTCTTTATAGAGGTCTAAGATGAAGAATCTTCAACACCCACTTCCAATTTCTCATAAATGGAAATCTTCAAATCTTCAAAGCTAAGGAAATATTGTCTCTAAACTAAGTTCTAAGCTCTCAAACTTGAAAATTTAATAATCTCAATGATATACTAAACTAAGAATTTTAAAACGTATTTATAGTTGTCAAAAGTTGTGCTGTGAAGGACCATTCAGCGCAATAAGTCGGGATCGCTGATCAACTCAGCGATCCGCCCTTTGGTAAATTTTATCACCTTTTTGCTTTGGCTTCAGCATCTTGAAGTCTTGTAACTTTGGGGCGATATAGTACTGTGTCGCGGAATCATTCAGCGACTCGCCGACAACTCCTTTCTATCGCCGACTTGATTTTCTCCTTCAAGGCTTGGCACACTGGAACATTAGGTGAGACCATGGTCGTTCAGTGACTCGCCCAATGGGTCAGTCGATCTTCAGGCCTTCTTTTCTTCTTTTTTTCAGCTACCTTGTTCCTTTTTTGCTCAATAGTGTCCATGATTTGTTCCACAATCCAAATACCTAAAATTGAAGGATTTACATCAGTTATTGGTACAAAATATGCATTTGAGGACACTGAATCTATTAAAATAAAGCCCTAAATGAGTCCAAATCGTGGATTCATCAACACCCCTAACTTAAACTTTTGCTTGTCCTTAAGTAAAACTCAAGTTCAATAGTTCAAAAAGGATGTCTCAAATAGTGCTACACAAATCTCAATCATGAATGCACACAAAAAGACTCAACTTACTCATGCAATGATAAATTGTGCACTCAAAGATTCAAGTTGTGACTCACCGATTTCACGTATTAGGAAACTACTTCCAGTTCAAGTGCCAACGATCGTGAGTAGTAATATAACCCAACTAGGGAGTTGGTGTTGAGTCCCAAGGGAATGGTTCGTACACGAGAATCAATAGTAAAGCATAAATGTGTTCAAGTCAATTATAGCTATAAACATTTATGAAGAAAAACATGATAAATTAAAGGATGACACAAGTGTCAAGTATCAAAGGGGTTTTGTAATCAATTATCAACTAAAACGACAACTAAAAACGAAAATACAAATATGGAGATGTGATTCTTGGGATGTGATAGGATTATGGGCTAAGGTTAACGATCGGGTAATTGTTATTGATAGTAAATCGCTGTAAATTGGTAACTAAGCTAGAATACATTGGGGGTAAACTTTCTCTCAAACAAGCTACCCCAACTCAAATCAGTTTCTCTCGAACACCAATAAGCGGCAATGAAGCACAACCTACGTTGTAGTTCATTCACTCTCTCGAGTTGAATGTGTGGGAGAGGGTTTAGGATTCACTCTCTCGAGCTGAACCCACGACAACCCAATAACCACACACCATCGATTCAATAGTTTTGGTTTTAAAACCTCTCGAGAGAGCAACCTAAAAACACGAAGTTAAAATTGAATTTACAACTACAACCCCATTAATTCAAAACACAACCACTGAATGATATCACCTTTAAATAGCGAATAAACAATCAACTAGCAATACCCAACAATTAATTCAATCCATATTGACATAATCACACCCCGAGAATTCGGGTTTTAGCTAGATATATTAAAATGATAGAAATCGATATTGAAATGTGTTTCCATCAATTGGGTACGATCAATATGGTCTTTGCAAACGTTTAAGATGAAGAATATTCAATACCCACTTCCAATTTCTTCGAAATGGGAATCTTCAAAATCTCCAAAGTTAAGGAAAATTGTCTCCAAAAACCAAGTTCTAAAACTGAATAACTCTAAAAATGGTTTCTAAATTGTAAAACTAATACTACACTAAAAATTCAAACAAGTATTTATAGTTGTCAAAAAGTGTGATGCGAAGGATCACTCGGCGTAGTTAGTCGGGATCGCCGATCCACTTGGCGATCCGCCCTTTGGTAATTTGTATCACCGTTCTCCTTTTGCTTTCAGCATCCTTGAGGTCCTGTAACTTTGGGCGATAATACACTGCATCGCGGAACTGTTCGGTGACTCATCGACTGCTCCTTTCTTCCGCCGACTTGATTTTCTCCTTCAGGGCTTGGTAGACTGGAACATTAGGTGAGACTAACGCCATTCGACGACTCACCCAATGGTTTAGGCGATCCGCAAGCCTTCTTTTCTTTGTTCTTTCAGCTGCCTTGTTCCTTTTCGCTCAATAGTGTCCATGTTTTGTCCCTAAGTCCAAGTACTTGAAATTCAAGGATTTATATCAGTTATTGAGACAAAATATGCATTCGAGGACACTAAATCTATTAAAATTAAGCCCTAAATGAGTCCAAATCGTGGACTCATCAACACCCCCAACTTAAACTTTTGCTTGTCCTCAAGTAAAACTCAAGTTTAGCAGTTCAAAAAGGATGTCTCAAACAGTGCTATACAAGACTCAATCATGAATGCACACAAGAAGACTCAACTTACTCATGCAAGAATTGTACACTGAAATATTCAAGTTGAGTGTCACCTTTACCAAAGAATCTCAAGTTCACACTACTTGTTTCAAATGAAAGTTCAAGCTCAACAAAGGAAATCAAATGCCCTCATACAAAGAATGATTCTATATTCACACACAATGGTTCAACAATTAAAAGTTCTGAATCAACTGCAATGCTCACACTCACAAAGATAAACGCAATGTATGCTTTTACCCATAGGTTTACCCGTATTTTCAAACCAACATTTGTTTCAGCTCACTCAAGATCAAAAAGCTCTTTTCAAGGCTTGTAACGGGGCAGAACATTGGCAATAGTCCTCATGAAACGTGGTGTGAACAACACTTTCTTTCCTTTTCTTCATCATTTTTCATTTGTGCTTACAAGTCATCCCATTATTCACTTTCCATGGACAACTAGAAACCCCATTTCTTTTTGTATTTTCACAACTTTATTCCGCAAATTTTTCATTCTTTTCCTTTTTCATTCTTTTCTTTTCTCTTTTTTTCATATGGAGGGGTTCCATTTTTGTCAAAATAAAAGGGGATTTTCTTGCACGTCTTGATTTACCTTCTCTTTTCACCACACCCCAACTTAGGCTTTTGGCCTAAGTTGGCTATTTAAACAAACCACAAATCATGAGGATTATGGGTAATGGATCAATCAAAGGCCACAATGTTATCAAGTTTTTTCCAAGAAAAGGTCAAGGCTCAAAGGGTGCTCAAAAGGGGTTCACACACTCACAAGGTTGGCCACGAAAAGAGGTATCATATAAAGAGTTCAAATCACTTAGTATGTCGAACCAACGTGGCAAATTCTAGGTGCCATCACACATGGTTCACAGTAAGCTCATCACACAAGACATTGACACCAAAGTCAAACAAGACTCCACACTTTCGCTAGTGTGCAATGTTCATCACAAGAGACTCAATTTGATACTTGGCTAGTCACAACGAGATGCAAACATTTCACATATTGACTATGCAACTTCATTTGGCCTCATCGTAGCCGCACATTCATTTTTTTGTTCGATTATGAGCACTATTTAAGTCATCGATATTTATCAAAACTGATACTCAAATTTGTACAAGAATAGCCATATTCAATATAAACAAGAGGTGGATTTTTTTTCAAAAGGGTCAAAAATCATTTATAATTAAAAACAATGAGCCACAAACTCAAACATCCACAAAAAGTAGTGTATAACACAAAGTTAGCTCAAACCCCAAATATATAAACAAAATAAGAATATTCACAAAATGAGTCACACAAAAGGTGCACCTCACCCCACCACAAATAAAAGCATTTTTCCTCAAATGCAGACAAGAATATCCAAAAGTCAAAAGAAATAAAGATAGAGAGGGAGGTAAAGAGGGGATTTGTCTATGCAGTCGCTCTATCTATCTGGGCATCAGTGCCCGGTGTATCAATCTAAACTTGGGCATCATTGCCTGGAGTCTCCTCAGAAGGAACAACAACAGCACTAGGAGCAACAAGGGGAGTATCTTCTAAGGAAGCATGCACATCAGTATCTACGATGGCCTCTTTAGTCTTAGTAAGGCCCTCATATGAAGCTTTCTCAACCACCTCGAGCATCTCCTCATCAGTCTCCGCCTCAGACTCAGGATCAACTGCTTCCTCAACTCTACCCTCATCTCCGGTGGTAGCCGGAGGCATCTCTGGCACATTTAGGATCTCCACCATCAGGAAGATCATGGACATATCGGTGGACTTCAGTTGATCCATATTGCTCCGCAATACAGCTATAACGACCTTTAAAGACGTCACCTCCTCGGTGGCCCCTTGGCCACACTCACACACCGCTATCATTGCCGCAAGGGCATCAATGGTAGCGCTCAATGGTGTCACACCATCAGCCAGGGCAGTCTGAATCATGCCTGGAATGGTGATCTCATGTATGGCAGCTCGATGATCAGCAGAATAGGCAAGTTGTCCCATCCGAAATAATGAAGCCTGCGTGATCGGAGTTCGGGAGACATCAGCAGTAGCAGGTTTACGGGACAGTGCAGCATCAGAAGAACTAGGAACATTAGAAGGAGTAGCAGTAGAGGTACCTGAAGGCCCATTGGCTGGAGTAGGCAAAGATGCCTCTACAGGTATGGAGTCTTTGTCCACAATCAGGATCAGGTACATCGGGGCTGCTTTCTGCCCCTTCTCTACCTGATCCTTAAGATATTCAGCTTCAATCCTCCAGATATCAGTGGAGGATGTGGGAATCATTTCCACATCCTTCTTTGCATCTCTAGGTACCCGAGAATATCTGCATAGCTCGGTGATCAATACCGGGAAGATTAGTTAGGTATGGTGCTGCTTGGCCAGCATAAGAATTTCCTTTGCGATGATCATACCCATGTTTAGCCTTGACCCATTAATGAGATAGCCCATATAGGCTGCTTTGGCGTGGCGAAGAATAGACTCGTTTTGGGAGGGCATGATCGTGCTGCTGATGAAACCAAACCAATACCTCGCTGCCACATTGAGGTCCTTCTTTTCAATAGCAACACCAACCTCAAGCCACTTGGGAGTGTAGTCTGAGATCAACGGAGCTAACCACTTCATCATGTTGTCTAGTATTTTAGTCCTAATCATGTGATGGCAGTCATCATCAATGTCATCAGGACGATCTAGGATAGCATCAATAATGGCATGGTCACACTTGACCTTCTTTCCCTGGACGACTACATAGTCAACTTGTTTGAATGTTGTTGCTTGTTTCTTCCTTTGTGGTATCAAGGTCCCATAAGAAGCATAGAAATCATGGACCCAATTTGGAATGTATGGGCCATGAGGCTTGGTGAAGATTTGTAAATCATGATACTTAAGGCAAATCATAATCTCTAGATACCTATCAATCACTCCATCCGTGGACATACGCTTTTCCTCAATAATTTTCCTCACCCCCTCAGTCTTTAATCTATTCATCGACTTTGGAGGAGGACCTTGGACAGGAGGTATTAGGACTAAAGTCTGCTCTGGAACTAGAGGAGAAAAAGTGGTGGGCTGAGGAGTTTTGACCCTAGACGGATCATGCATTCTTTTTGAACATAGACATGCCCTCTGTGCTACTACCAACTCATCATCATCAGAAGCTATAGTTTGAGGCTCCTGATGCTCACCCTCACTCTCAGAGGTGGTGAGGTAAGTATCATAGATGTCGTCACTGTCGAAGCCTTCCTCCGATGATGTAGGTACTTTGCCTATACCCTTGCCTTTCCCACCAGCTGTGGTGAGTTTTGTGGCCTTTCTCTTGGATGCAGTTGCATCCTCATTGAGTGCAATCCCTTTAGCTTTCCCTTGGTGTTGCATGTGTCTTCCTATAACTTTAGATCTATCCATGTCTGCAAAACAACGGGAAAAAGTTAGAAAAATTCAAGTAAGATCACAAAAAAAACAAAATTTGCAGACAAACTCGCCAAACCGGTCGGCGAGTTGCCAAATCTCATTGGCGAGCTAGATCGGCCTCGCCAAAAGGTTAGGCTCTAAAATTTCAGAGAAAAATGGCAAGTTGTCTAAGGTTAGGACTTTCAGCGAATCGCGGATAGCATTTGGTGAGTGAAGGTCAACCCACAGAAATTACAGTGCAAAATGTGTTCTGGGGTGCAGACAAAGGCCAATCGAGAAGTGTTTCGGCAAGTCGCCAAGGGGCTTCTAACCAAAAGTTACTGAACCCAACAACATATAAAGCATGAAATTAAAGGCGAGATGGAGACATTAGGCGAACCGCCAAGTGGTTCAGCGAGCTCGACCCAACTCGCCAAACGACCCAACATGCCTACTTTCAACCCAACTTCTCGAATTCAGCCCCTCAACCCCCGAAAACAAAATTAAAACATGCACAACTCAAATTCAAATAAGACTTATAACACCTGTTGCCCTAGGTTACTCAGACTTCTTCTGGTTTTGCCAAATTTGGCCAATTGATGACCTTTGCCCTTAAGAACGAAGTCACCCACTCTATCATTAGGCAATTTACGTTGTTTGTCACAAATACTGGCTACTCATACCTCACCCAACTAAACCAACAACATGAAAGCACAACCCCACAAAATTTAACCAATTTCAAAGTACAAGAACACGGGAAATCGACAATATAAGCATTACGGGCAAGATTAATAATTTAAATTAAGCATTCAAACATACTAATCCTATCAGAGAGGCCCAACACACATCAACAATATAATATTGCTTGCATAAGAGTAAAAATTACTAAAAACAAATGCGGGATTCAGAAAACCAACCTTTTATGCCGATTAAAACAAGATTGAAATGCTAAATGCAAAGTAACCCAAATCCGAGCACCAATCAACAACTCAAATACAATAATAAAGCAATAAGTATTGAAAATACTAAATGGGTGTGAGTTTGTGAAGATTAGAAAATGTGGGAAAGTGAAAGAATTTGAAACATTGGAACATTTGGCCTTAAAATAATTCATCCAGTTCTCACCCAGTCGGCGACGTTAGTCGTGGTCGCCGATCCACTCGGCAACTCACAGAGTGGATACTTACCTCACCGAGTTTTACAGGGCCCTTAGTTGATTTGGGGTTCCAAACGGAGGTATAGATCGCGATCGCCGACCTGGTTGGCGACTCGCCAATAATTTCCTAGGCTCGCCGAGTTTTACAGACTACAATGTAAAATTTTCTTGAGTCCAACGGCGGTCTGAGTCGGGGTCTCCGACCTCTTTGGTGATGCACCAACTGGACCATTTGCTCGCCAACCTGTACTTTTCAATCACTTTTCACACTTTAACCTGCACAATCAACACACTATTATTTACCAAAACAAAATTTAAAGCAATAAAGGGTCTTAGATTGCCTCCCAAGCAGTGCCTTATTTAACGTCGTGGCACGACGCAAGTCAACACCTAATCCTCATTATTGGGGTAGGCCATTGTGTCACTAGGTGACCCCTCTTTATGTTGTGAGTAGAGACACGACAACACTTGGTTTATCTAGGTGTCTTGTAGCTGAATAATCATGGAATGAGAGGTTGTCCTCTGATTTAGCATTTCGACGTTCTCTTTTATCTCAGTCAAAACCATATCTTATTCTTCGATCTAGTGTAGAATGAGTGAGAGGATCTCCTCATTTTGTACACCCTCTTGATTCTTCACCTCTTTACACTCGCGAGGGGGAAAGTGGTTGCCCTTTTTCGTGGACAGTGCTTCCAATTCCATGACTCTCTTGGACAAGACATCCAGCTGAGTAAACAGTGCGGCCCATTCTTAATCCTTCTCTGTCTCCTGGTTTGTCTTAATCATGCTATCAAGGAGTTGGGCTACCACTTCATAGGGTTGTTGTGTCAAACAACCCGCAAAGAGTTGATCAGCAACACTTCTATTTTCGGGACCAAGACCCCGATAAAAGCATTCCAGCAACAATTTATCGGTCATTCCATGAACTGGGTATTGTTGTAGTAATGCCTTAAACCTAGGCCACATCTCATGGATGGTTTCAACCCCCACTTGCTTGAACGTTAGGAGGTTGTCCCTAAGATTCAATAATTTCAAAAGAGGGTGATCCGTTTGGTACCCATAATTGTCATTCACACTCATCTTTCCTATTGCAATACACAAACAAGTAAAAAAAAATTAAAAATAAAGTAAGTATCACTATAACTAACAAGAACAAAATTTAACTTAACTAATAATTATCACGTAACACCACTCCCCGGCAGCGGCGCCATTTTGATTTTATGTCTCAGGACACTACTTCCAGTTCAAGAGCCAACAATCGTGAGTAGTAATAAAACCCAACTAGTGAGTTGGGGTCGAGTCCCAAGGGAGTGGTTCATACTCGACAATCAATAGAAAAGCATAAATGTGTTCAAGTCAATTATAGCTATAAACATTTACGAAGAAAAACATGATAAATTAAAGGGTGACACAAGTGTCAAGTCTCAAAGGGGTTTTGTAATCAATTATCAACTAAAACGACAACTAAAAACGAAAATACAAATATGGAGATGATATTCTTGGGATGTTATAGGATTATGGGCTAAGGTAAATGACCAGGTAATAGCTATTGATAGTAAATCGCTGTAATTTGGTAACTAAGCTAGACTATAGTGGGGGGTAAACTTTCCCTCGAACAATTTACCCCGAATCAAATTGATTTCTCTCCAACACCAATAAGCAGCAACAAAGCACAGCCTTTGCCTTAGTCCATTCACTCTCTCGAGCTGAATGTGTGGGAGAGGGTTTAGGATTAACTCTCTCTAGTTGAACCCATGACAATCCAATAACCACAGACCATCGATTAAGTAGTTTTGGTTTTAAAACCTCTCTCGAGCAAGCTAAAAACACGAAGTTAAAAGTGTATTTGCAACTACAACCCCATTAATTTCAAACAAAACCACTGAACGAAATCACCTTTAAACAGTGAATAAACGATCAATTAGCAATACCCAACAGTTAATTCAACTCATATTCATATAATCACACCCCAAGAATTGGGGTTTTAGCTAGACATAGTAAAAAGATAGAAATCGATACCGAAATGTGTTTCCATTAATTGGGTACGATTGATATGGTCTTAAAAATGTCTAAGATGAAGAATATTTAATACCCACTTCCAATTTCTTCGAAATGGGAATCTACAAAATCTCCAAAGCTAAGGAAAATTGTCTCCAAAAACCAAGTTCTAAAACTGAATAACTCTAAAAATGGTTTCTGAATTGTAAAACTGATACTACACTAAAAATTCAAACAAGTATTTATAGTTTTCAAAAAGTGTGTTGCGAAGGATCACTCGGCGCAGTTAGTCGGGATCGCTGATCCACTCGGTGATCCACCCATTTGTTATTTGTATCACTGTTCTGCTTTTGCCTTCAGCATCCTTGAGGTCCTGTAACTTTGTGCGATAGGACAATGCATCGCGGAAATATTCGGTGACTCGCCGATTGCTCATTTCTTCCGCCGACTTAATTTTCTCCTTCAAGGCTTGGCACACTCGAACATTAGGCGAGACCAAGGCCATTCGGTGACTCGCCCAATAGTTTAGGGGATCCTCAAGCCTTTCTTTCTTCGTTCTTTCAGCTGCCTTGTTCTTTTTTGCTCAATAGTGTCCATGCTTTGTCCCTAAGTCCAAATACCTAAAATTCAAGGATTTATATCAGTTATTAAGACAAAATATACATTTGATGACACTAAATCTATTAAAATTAAGCCCTAAATGAGTCCAAATCATGGACTCATCACTCACCATTATCAAAGAATCTCATGCTCACAATACTTGCTTCAAATGCAAGTTCAAGCTCAACAAAGGTACTCAAATGCCCTTACACAAAGAACGATTCCGTATTCACACAATGGTTCACAATTTAAGGTTTCGGAATCAAATGCAACGCTCACACTCATAAAGATGAACACAATGCATGACTTCACCCATAGGTTTGCCCGTATTTTCCAATCGATCTTCGTTTCAGCTCACTCAAGATCAAAAAGGTCTTTTCAAGGCTTGTAATGGGGTTGAGTGCAAAGGTATGGTCATTTAGGCTCAAAGGTTGTAATACTCAGTGTGAACAACACTTCTTTTCCTTTTCATCATCATTTTCATTCGTGCTCACAAGGCATCCCATTATTCACTTTCCATGGACTATTGGAAATCCCATTTTCTTTGCACTTTCACAACTTTATTCCACAACTTTTTCATTTCTTTTCTTCTTTTATTTTTTTATTTATATATGGAGGGGTTTCATTTTTCTCAAAACCATGGGTCGAAGGGGAACTTTCTTGCACTTCTGGATCTACCTTTTCTTTTCACCAAACCCCCAACTTAGGTTTTTGGCCTAAGTTGGCTATTCAAACTAACCACAAATCATGAGGATTATGGGTAATGGAAAGGTCACAATTTCATCAAGTTTCTTCCAAGAAAAGGTTAAGGCTCAAGGGGTGCTCAAACGGGGTTCACACACTCACAGGGTAGGCCACAAAAGAGGTATAATGTCAAATTGTTTCACACTCTTTAAAGTTGCCTAAGATCATATCATGAGATTGCATCACTTAGTCAACCGGACCAACGGGGCAAATTCTAGGTGTCATCAGACATGGTTCACGGTAAGCTCATCACACAAGGCATAGGCACCAATATCAAACAAGACTCCACACTTTCGCTAGTGTGCAATGTTCAGCACAAGAGTCTCAATTCGATACTTGGCTAATCATAACGAGATGAAAAAAGTTCACATATTGACTATGCAACTTCATTTGTCCTCATCGTAGCCGCAATTCATTTATGTTTGATTATGAACTCTATTCAAGTCATAGGTATTGATCAAAATCAATATTCAAATTTGCAAGAGAATAGCCACATTCAACACAAACAAGAGGTGGAACAAATTTTTCGGAAGGGTCAAAAATCATTTGCAATTAAAAACAAGGAGGCACAAGCTCAATCATCCACAAAATAGTGTAACACACAATTATAGCTCAAAAACCCAAATATATAAACAAAACAAGAGAGTCACAAAAGGTGGGCCTCACCCTACCACAAATAAAGTCATTTGTCCTCAAATGCAAACAAAAATATCCAAAAGTCAAAATAAAGTAAAATAGAGAGGGAGGTAAAAAAGGGATCATGTCTACTCAGTCACTCCATCTGTCTGGGCATCAGTGCCTGGTGCATTAATCTGGACTTCGACATTAGTGCTCGGAGTCACCTCAGGAATAACAGTAGCTGCACTTGGATCAGCCAAGGGTGTATCTGCCAAAGAAACTTACACAGCTCCATCTACCATGGCCTTCTCAATCTCAGTAAGGCCCTTATACGAAGCTTCCTCAGAAACTCCATACATCTCCTTATCCGTCTCCGCCTCAGACTCGAAAGTCTTCTCAACTCTAACCTCATATCCGGTAGTAGCCGGAGGCATATCTGGTACATATGGGATCTCCACCATCTGGAAAACCATAGAAATATTGGTGGAATTAAGGTGGTCCACATCTCTCCTCAGCTCAATAATAGCGGTCTTTAAAGCCATCACCTCCTCGGTGACCCCTTGGCCACACTTACACACTGTTATCCTACCCGCAAGAGCATCAATGGTAGCGCTCAATGGTGTCACAACATCAGCCAGGGCAGTCTGAATCATGCCCGAGATGGAGGCCTCGAGATTGGCAGCCCGACGATCGACAGAATGGGCAAGCTGCCCCATTCGAAGTAGTGCGGCCTGAGTGAGCGGGGTCTGGGAAACAGTAGCAGCAACAGGTCTAAGAAGTAGTGCAGCAACAGAAGAACTAGGGATGTCAGAAGGTATATCACTAGAAGTACCTGAAGGCCCAGGGCCGGAGTTGGCAAAACTGCATATACCGGTGGTGAGTTTATATCCACAATCAGGGAAGAGTCCACTGGGGATGCCTTCTTCCTCTTGTCCGCCTCATCTTTTAGATACTCCGCCTCGATCCTCCGGATATCGGTAAAGGACGTGGGAATCACTTCCACATTCGTCTTTGCATCTCTAGGAACTCGAGCCCATCTGCTCAGCTTGGTGATCAATACTAGAAATGGAAGTGAGGTTTGGCGCTGCTTGGCCCGTATGAGCATTTCCTTTGCGATGATCATCCCCAAGTTCAGCCTTGACCCCTTAATAAGAAAGCCCAAACAGGATGCTTTTGGCGTGGTGAAGAATAGACTCGTTTCGGGAGGACATGATCGTGTTGCTAATGAAGCCAAACCAATACCTTGCTGCCACATTGAGGTTCTTCTTTTCATTAGCTACCCCAAACTCAAGCCACTTAGGAGTGTCGTCTGATATCAACAGAGCCAACCACTTTTTCATGTTCTCCAGAGTCGTCGTCTTAATCTTGTGGAGACAGTCATCCTCAAGCCTCGTAGTACATTCTAATATTGCATTGATGGCAGTAAAATCACATTGCACTTTCTTACCCCTGACAACCACATAGTCTACCTGCTTGAATTTAGTTGCCGGTTTTTTCCCTTGTGGTATCACAACACTGTATGTGTTGTAGAACTCCCTAACCCAACATGGAATATACGGGCCATGAGGTTTGGTCAAGATTTAGAATTTGTGAGATTTCAGGCAATACATTATATCTGGGTACCTGTCGATCACCCTATTCGTGGACAGATGCTTCTCCTTAATAATTGTCCTCAACCCCGTAATCTTTAATTAGTTCATCGACTTAGGAGGAGGACCTTGTACAGGAGGTGCTGGAACTACAGCCTGTGATGGGATTGGAGGAGGAGTAGTGGAGGCTGAGGATTTCTGGTCCTAGATGGATCGTTCATCCTTTTTATCGTAGCTCTGCCCTCTTTGCTGCTACAAGCTTATCATCATCAGAAGCTGCAATCTGGGTCTACTGGTGCTCACCCTCACTGTGAGGTGAGTGGTATAGATACCGTTATTGTTGGAGCTGGCCTTTGGTGATGCTGGTGCTTTCTCTTTGCCTTTTCCTTTCCCACTAGATATGGGAAGTTTGGTTGCTTTGGCCCTGGATGCATCTGCATCCTCATTTAGTGTTATCCCCTTAGCCTTCTTACGAGGTGGTAGGTTTCTACCTGCAACATTTGGTCTAGAAATGTCTGCAAAACATAAAAAAAAAGTTAGAAACTTTTCAAAGCATGCACTAGTCCAATTAAAGCAAGACACATTACACCCATTAACCCGGGATACCCAGACTTCTCCCGATTTTGCCAAATTTGGCCATTTGACGACTTTTGCCCGTACGAATGACGTCAACCGCTCTATCATTAGGCAAATTACGTCATTTGACACAAATACGGGTTACTTAGACTTCACCAGACTAGACCCAACAACATGCAAGCACAACCCCACAAGATTTAGCCAATTTTAAGGTACAAAGCTATGGGAATCAACATTATAAACATTACGGGCACGATTTTTGAATTAAAATAGGCAATCATACATTCTACTCCTATCAGAGAGGCCCAGCACACGACAATATGATAAGATCATTTTCATAAGAGTACAAAATGCCAAAATGAAACTCGAGGTTCAAAAAACCAACGTTAAATGCCGATAAAGATAAGATTGAAATGCTAGGCGGCAATGAAATCCGAAACCGAGCACAAACCAATGACTAAATTACTCTAAAATTGCAAAAATATCGAAACTAAAGTGTGGGTGTGAGTTTGTGAAGTTCAAAAGTGAGGGAAACTGAAAGAGTTGAAAGTGTAAACCTTTGGCCTTTTAAAAACCGTCCAGTTTTTGCCCATTCGACGACATTAGTCATGCTCGTCGACCCACTCGGTGACACGCTAAGTGGTCACTTACCTCACCGAGTTTTACAAGACCTCCATTTAATGTGAGGGTCCAAACGGCAGATTAGATCGTGATCGCTGACCTGATCGATGATTCGCCAATAATTTCCTGGGCTTGCCGAGTTTTACAGACTCCAATTTAAAATTGTCCTAAGTCCAATGGCAGTCTAGTTCGGGGTCACCGACCTCTTCGGCGATTAGACGACTGGAACTTTAGCTCGCCAACCTGCATTTCTCAACCACTTTCCACACTTTGTCATGCACAATCAACACACCATTATTTCTAAAACAAAAATAAAGCGATAAACACTTGGGTTGCCTCCCAAAAAGCACCTTAGTTAACGTCGTGGCACAACGCAAGTCCACACTCAAACCTCATTTTTGAAGTTGAACTTAGTATCACTAGGTAAACCCTCCTTCGGCTGTAAGTAAAGACACGACATCTTTTGGTTTATCTGGGAATCTTGTACCTGAATAATCATGGAATGGGAGGTTATCATCTGATTAAGCATTAAGACATTCTAGTTCCCGTTAAAAAAGTTAGGATAGTTTCAATAGCCAGCAAGTTTTATCTCATTCAACACTCTATCTTGTTCATCGATTTTGTGTAGAATAAGTGAGAGAACCTCTTCATTTTGTCCACCATCTTGCTTCTTCATATTTTGACATTCGTGATGAGGAAGGTACTTGTCCTTCTTTTTGGATCTTGCCTCCAACTCCATGACTTTCTTGGACAAGACATCCAGTTGAGTCAACAATGCGGCCAATTCTTGGTCTTTCTCTGTTTCCTTGTTGGTTTTAATCATGCCATCAAGGAGTTGGGCTACTACTTCATAGGGTTGCTGTATTAAACAACCTACAAAAATTTTATCAGCTGCGCTTCTATTTTCGAGACCAAGACCTCTATATAAGCATTCCAGTAGCAATTTATCTGACATTCCATAAGTTGGGTACTGCTGCAGAAATGCCTTAAATCTCGGCCACATCGCATGGATAGTCTCACCCCTTAATTGTTTGAACGTTAGGAGGTTATCCCTAAGATTCAACAATCTCAAAAGGGGGTGATCCATTTAGTAACCATTGTCACCATTCACACTCATACTTTCTATTTTAACACACAAACAAGGAAAACAAAACTAAAATTAAGTAAGTTCAACTATAACTAACAAGAACAAAATTCAACTTAACTAAAAATTCTCAAGAGCTCTGTGTTCTTCTCAAGGGTAAAACCAAATATCAAACAAGAGATTTTTAGGCAATTGGGCTATAATGAAGGCAGTTTACCCTTTAATTACTTGGGAATTCCTCTTTCCTCAAAGAAGCTTACCATCAGTCAATGTATGCCTATAGTTGAGAAAATTACAGAAATAGTGAAATGTTGGACTTCCAAATTGCTTACTTATGCTGATAGACTACAATTAATTAAGTCTGTGGTATTCAGTATGCAGATTTATTGGGTCCAAATATTCATTCTCCCAAAAAAGATTATGAAACTGATTGAGTAGGTATGTAGAACTTACTTATGGACAGGATCTGTTGGCACCTCCAAAAGGACTTTGGTTGCTTGGGAAAAGATCTGTCAACCTAGAGGCGCAGGGGACCTGAATTTCATACACTTATGTCGCTGGAATAAGGTAGGAATTTTAAAACAATTATGCACTCTAGCTTCAAAGAAGGATTGTTTATGGGTTAAATGGGTGCATATATACTATGAAAGGTATTGATATCAGTTTATGTCAAATCCCATCCAATACGACTTGGATTATCAAGAAAATCATGGAGGCAAGGAGATATGTTTCAACCATTACCTCGACTCAGGGCAGACTAGGTGTAGGCTGGATGAAATGGTCCATAATGGCAAGTTCAACATAAAATGTATTTATACAGCTTTGCAACCACAATATCCTAAAGTCAGATGGGAAAGTTTTTGTCTCATCCTGAAATCCATCCACAACACATTTTTTGTTTATGGCTAGCCTTACACCAGAGATTACCAATGGTGGACAGACTACAATGGTTTGGTCTAGATGTTCCTAAGGCTTGTATTTTCTGTGCAGCTCCAGAGGAAACCTTGACTCACTTATTGATTAACTACCCAATTATGAACTCATTGTGGAGTAGAATGTTAAAATGGGAAGGTCAACATAGGCCCATTGGTTGTTGGCAGGAAGAGGTGGCTCATGCTGTAAATTGGGCTAAGAAAAGCTCGGGGAATGGTGGCATTCTCAAAAGCTTATTCTCAATGGTGGTTACAGTAATATGGAGGGAAAAGAATTTGATGCGATTTCAGGGTGGTCAATTCCAATTTGATAGAGTAGCAAGAGAGATCGCAATCTATATACATACAAGAGGGGCAAGATAGAACAAATGGTAACTGAATCTTCAACAACTAAACCAGGTACCTTGAGGCATTACTATAGTGAAATAGATTAGTTAATTGTAATTTGTAGCTAGATGTTTAACTCATTCTGTTTTTCTTTGTTTCATTCTAGTCTGTGTTAAATGTTGATGTAGGGTAGTGAGAAATAGGTGTCGTTACCTATTTAGTATTGTAACGTTTCACTTTGCTAATCAATAAGATTTTGTTTATTTACCAAAAAAAATAATCTCAAGAAACACCACTCCCCGTCAGCGGCACCATTTTGATTTCATTAACGTTATCAAGATGCTTCATCCAATACTAAAAGCCAACGATCGTGAGTAGTAATATAACCCAACTAAGTGAGTTAGGGTCGAGTCCCAAGAGAGTGGTACATAATCAAGAATCAATAGAAAAACATGAATATGCTCAAATCAATTATAACTAAAAACATTTACGAATAAAAGCATGGTTCAAATTTAGGGGTGACACAACTGTCAAATATCAGAGGGTTTGTTTGTATTATCAACTACAACGGCAAATAACACGAAAATAACAAGTATAGAGACGGGTCTTAAAATGTGATTGGATTATGGTCTAAGGTAAACAATTGGGTAATTGCAATTGGTAGTAAATTATTGTAAATCAATGACTAAGATAGACTTTAGTGGGGGTAAACTTTCTCTCGAACAATTTACCCCGAATCAAATTGGTTTCTGTCGAACACAAATAAGCAGCAATTAAGAACAACCTTCACTTTAGTCCCTTCACTCTCTCGAGATGAATGTGTAGAAGAGGGTTTAGGATTCACTCTCTCGAGCTGAACCCATGACAACCCAACACCCACAGACCATCAAATCAGTAATCTTGGTTTTAAAACCTCTCTCTTGAGCAGGCCAAAAACACGAAAGTAAAGTTGGATTTGAAACTACAACACTTTAGATTAAGCCACAATTATTGAATGAAATCACTTTAAAACAACATTTACGCTATCAAATAGCAATACCCAGAACCTAAATCAACCGATAATCACATAATCACACCCCAAGAATTGGGGCTTTAGCTTGACATAATAAAAAGATAGAAATTGATACCAATTTGTGTTTCCATCAACTAGGTACGATCAATATTGTCTTTATAGAGGTCTAAGATGAACAATCTTCAACACCCACTTCCAATTTCTCAGAAATGGAAATCTTCAAATCTTCAAAGCTAAGGAATTATTGTCTCTAGACAAAGTTCTAAGCTCTCAAACTTAATAATTTCAATGATAAAAATGAACTGGATACTAAACTAAGAATTGAAAAACATATTTATAGTTGTCAAAAGATGTGCTGTGAAGGACTATTCGGTGCTATAAGTCGGGATCGCCGATTAACTCGGCGATCCGCCCTTTGGTCAATTTTATCGCCTTTTTTCTTTGGCCTTCAACATCTTCAAGTCCTGTTACTTTGGGCGATATAGTACTGTGTCATGGAATCGTTCGGCAACTCGCTGACTGCTTCTTCTATCGCCGACTTGATTTTATCCTTCAAGGCTTGGCACACTGGAACATTAGGGACCATGACCGTTTGGCGACTTGCCTAATGGGTCAGGCAATCTTCATGCCTTCTTTTCTTCATTTCTTCAGTTGCCTTGTTCCTTTTTTACTCAATAGTGTCCATGCTTTGTTCCTGAATCCAAATACCTGAAATTCAAGGATTTACATTAGTTATTGGTGCAAAATATGCATTTGAGGACACTGAATCTATTAAAATAATGCCCTAAATGAGTCCAAATTATGGACTCGTTCAAGCTATCCAAGGCCGGGCGGGAATTAAGGTTGGAACAAAGATCATGATGGTGGTTAGAGAGATAGGAAACGAGATTGGCATGATAGAGGTGCGAATTGGAGAGAAAGGGATGATGATAGAGATCGTTATGTGCCTCCTCGTGACCATACAGAACCTAATTAACCAAATGCAGACCCTGAAAGCTTTCGGACTAAGGATATGCTCACCCACATCCTAAACAAGGTAGAAGAATCGGATAAATTGCTCAGGGAGATGAAGGCTGATTTCTCCTCTTTGAATAAAATGATGACCTATCATTTGGTTTCTATAAAAACAACTTAAGGCCCAAATTGGTCAACACTCACTTGAATCCGAGACAAAAAGGGGGACTTATTAGAGTGATGTACTTGCCGAAGAGTTGAACAATGAAGCTTCCAATGAGATTGATGATGCACCAAAAAATCTCATTTTCGGTGATGTTATGAAGCCAAATGTGGGGGTTGTTCCTCCCTCTGTACCTGCAAAGTTGCTGCCCGAGGTTACTCCACCATTCCCTCAAAGATTGAAGAAGAGGGATGAAGACGTGAAGTTTCAAACATTTCTTTCCATCTTCAAAACTATTTCAATTAATCTTATTTTGGTAGAGGCATTGTTAGAAGTGTCGGGTTATACAAAGTTTAGGAAAGAGTTGGTCACTAAGAAGATTAGTATGGATTTTGAGACAATTGAAGTATCCCATAGTAGTAGTGCCATTATGTCAAGTAACATGGTTGTCAAGAAGGATGACCTGGGGAATTTACTATCTCTTGCACTATAGGGATGTTCCAATTCGCTAAAGTAGTGTGTGATTTGGGGGAAAGTATAAACTTGATGCCCTATTCCATTTTCAAGCAATTTGGGCTAGGTGAGCCTAAGCCTACAACTATACGTTGTCTGATGGCCGAACGCTCTATCAAGCACATTATTGGCATCCTCTTTAACATTTTGGTGAAGATAGACAAGTTATATTTCCTACTGATTTTGTGATCCTCAATTAAGAGATTGATGCTGAGGTTCCTATTATTCTTGGAAGGCCGTTCTTGGCTACCGGGAGAGGTCTTGTTGATGTGGAAAGTGGTTAACTGAAATTCCAGGTAAATAGTGAGGAGGTTACATTTAATATTTTTAAATCGATGAATCAACCAAGTGACATCCACGTGATATCAGTTATTGACGTGATTGATGAAGCGATTCCTAGTGTGGGTGAAGTTTCTTGTGTTGGTGAGTGTTTGGCTGCCGTCCTCTTAAATTATGATGGGAAGGAAATTCAAGATTATGATAAGGTAGTGGTTGCTCTATCGGGTTTAGGTTCTTATTCTAAGAATACCTTAAAACTTGATATCAATTTGAAGAATTGGGAAAGGCCCACCATAAAACCATCTATTGAAGAACCTCCAAAGCTCGAATTGAAGGTAGTTCCACCTCACCTTTAATATTTGTTCTTGGGAGCCAATAGAACTTTACCCGTGATTATTATTGTGGATTTTCTTGAATGGCAAACACAAGCTCTTCTTAGTGTGTTGAAAAGATTTATCAAGGATATCGAGTTTATGATTGCCGACATTGTGGGAATTCCTCCCGGTATTTGTACCCACAAGATTCAATTGTCTAGTGATTGTAACCCAAGTATTGAACATCAAAGGAGGTTGAATCCTCAAATGCAAGAATTTGGCAAGAAAGAGATTACTAAGTGGCTTAATGCAGGAGTTGTCTACCCTATTGCGGATAGCAAGTTGCTAGCCTAGTCCAATGCGTTCCAAAGAAAGGTTGTATGACTGGGGTGCCAAATGAATAAAGTGAGCATGTACCAGCGCGACGATTAACGGTTGGCATGTATGTATTGTAACACCCCTCAAAATGAAATAGGACAATTAGAGCTTCACATGCGTGTTAGTAGTTGATAAACTTGTATAAATGTTTGAAAATGAGTTTATAGGTCAGTTTAGTTGAGTTTGAAGTCAAACGTCAAAGAGACGTTCAAGACGTTCGAAATCTAGTCATTTGCGAGCTAGTGTGTTGTAGTGTGTCTTGCATGTTTTATGTTGTCCCGATGCTTGGTTGGGGTGTTTAGGGATTAAACGTCAAGGCACGACTCCCCAAGGACCACCCTAAGGGTCCTTGAGGAGGACCCCAAGTCTAACCCCGAGACCCCCCTTTTGAATCAAGAGAGTTGGCCAAAATGTGGTGACCTACGGAAGGGGTTCATGCCCCGTTGGTCCATCCACGGTTCGTGGATGTCCTCTGTAGGTCAGGCCCCAAATGGCCACTCTCTGACCAAAACCGTGGAATGCCAGTACGGCTTGTGGATCCATCCACGGTCCATGGATGGTGGTCGTGAGTCGTAGCCTGTAGTCTTTCAAGGTGAGTCGGCCAAGTGAGGGATGAATTGGTAAATTTATCCCAAGTCCCAATTAGTATATGGACGATTATTTCAAGTGTTTTTAGGTATTTTAAGTGTATTAAAAGTGTTTTATAGAATATTTGGATTCATTATTTTCAAAACCCCAAAAGTTGAACCTCTCTTCTCCAAAACACTCTCTCAAGGAAGACTCCATTAGAAGTGAAGAACTCGATGTATCTAGGTCAAATTCTTCAAGTTTTCAAGAATATTTTCGTGGGCATTCAATCAGTAAGGTATGGGGATTTTATCTTTGATTCTCCTTTCAATCAAAGAGCCAAATCAAAGTGATTTCAATGTTTTTCAAAAACACTAAAAACACCAATTTCGATTCTAAGCTTGGGTTCTTGCATGAAAGTATTTCAAATGATGATTTATGGTAATATTGATGGTTTAAAGATCAAAAACTCCATCAACCCTTGCATATCTTGAAATCCTAATTTTTGGGTCTAAAGTGAGTATTGATTATGAGCTAAAAATATGATATTAATGTGTAGATTGTTATGGGCTATTGATTTATGTATTGTTCTATATTGAATTATGAGGAATTGATGGTCAATTGTGTTATATTGTATGTTGGCCTTGTATGGGCAATTGTGATATAAGGTTTACGATGATGATGAAGTTGGGAATAGAATATTGATTCTAGTATTATATATATATATATGTTGTAGATGTTAGAATTGTGAGCTTTGATCCCTTTGAAAGTGGGGAGGTGTTTACTTTATAAGCATGTTGTGATCATGGCCTTGTAGGCAAAGTTAGATGATTGTTGTTTTGAGTAATGTTGATTATGTGAAGGTAATGTGATATGATGTGAATTTGTGTATGGTCTAAGAGCATGAAAGGTGACCTTGTGTTGAGACTTTATGTGCTATGCTTGGTTGATGTCTTCTTTGAATGACTTATAATGAAGGTGAGGTTATGGTAGACTATGTTTACCTACTCTCACACCTAGTGAAGAATGAATGAAAAGAATGGGAGTTAATGTTAATGATGAAAGTTGGGTCTATTGTAAGGATAGTCTCATAAAGTACTCCTTTAAATGAATGGGGTTCCTAGATGAAAGATTTTCTCATCTTCGAATCCAAGAGCTTCCCTAAATTAATGAATGTTGGACTAGGATGGGTACTCCTTCGTGAGTTGAGATGAGAGTACTTGGTAGCAATCCTTATTCCTAAATGAATGAATGAAAGGAATGTCCTACTCCATGGGGGAGTAATGTCTAGCACCAAGAGGATAGGAAGATGGGTGGATACTCCTTCGTTAGTTGAGATGTGAGTATTTAGTAGCAACCCTTAAGATGGGTGCCCCTCCGTTAGTTGAGATGTGGGTACTTAGAAGCAATCCTTCTATCCCTTAACTATGTTCCCACATAGGACTAGCTAGTGGTCTCTACCACGTAAGGCTAAAAGAATGACCCTACCTTAGGCAAGTGGGGATCCCTCATTCGGTAAGGGTTACTACCGGGATTCCATGTCAAGCTCCATGGTCTATGTCGGTCAAGCCTCTTCCCCCACATTAATGAATGAACGAACTAGGGTCTCTTAAAGGTGTACTATTTAGGATAGGTGGTGGAATGGGACATCATCTAGCCATTGCACAAGTAGACATTTAAGGGAGATCTTGGCGTGTCTTAGTAATGATAATGAATGAATGAGTCTTATTGGGCTAATTAACGAAAGTGTTGGTCTTTAAGCATGCTAATGTGAAAGTGAGTCATAATGAATTGAATGTAAGTGCTGATGTTGAATTGGATGTATGTGATGATTTTATGTCATTAATGAATGAAGTTATCTAAATGTATTAAGTTGAATGAACGATTTATGTTGAGATGTGAATGGAGCTTGTCTTGTGTAGCCTTAAGGATCACTAGGGTGTGGTATGTAGAGCTAGTATGGGCTGCCTCACCATATCTTACTTAGGTGAGTCTTGGGATGACATTTGATGAGTGTTCTAGTTTTATGAATTGACTTATTGGCTTAAGTGCTTATTTGTCTTATGTGATTAATTGGTGAAGGCTGAGGTATGCATGTTAAGTGTACTTTGTGTGACCTTAAGATAGTGCCTTAGTGTGGGTGAT
Source organism: Solanum acaule (assembly GCA_036250505.1). NCBI lineage: Eukaryota > Viridiplantae > Streptophyta > Magnoliopsida > Solanales > Solanaceae > Solanum > Solanum acaule. The sequence continues at coordinate 28,383 of JAJOOR010019147.1, forward strand.
GGTATGGGACATTGCCCATACATTGCATAAAGGTGTTGCTTAAGGGTTACATAAGGTGGAGGTCCAAGGCAAGAAGGTAAAGGTAAATGGGTTATGTATGTTTATGATGTATTGTGTAGCATATGACTTTGTTTTGTTGGTTGTGACTTGTAAGGTACCTATTATGTTGATGTTCATGAGATTTTATTAAAATGGCATGAAAGCATAACTTCCAAACAAATGTCCTTTTTAGTATGCTTTGTATATCCTCATACTTAGTATGCGTGTTGTACTAACCCTTTTCTTCTATTTTACTACAAGTGTAGGTTGTGGTAACTAGGAGGAGATTGTGCTTTGGAGTTGCTTGGATTGCTTCACTCTTCCAAGTCTTTGATATGTCCTCAAGATTCGAGGACTATGTTTAGAAGTTTCTTAGTCATTGTAATAGACACTTAAGTTTCATTTCATTTGTAAAGGGCCATGTCCTTTAGTACGTTTTAAGTTCTTGTCTAAGATTGGCTAAAGAGACTTAGTATTTACGCTTGCGTATTGATGTTTTCAAATGTTGATGACTCTTGAAGTCTTATGGTTTTGTTGAATAAAAGTTTTAAATTCTTAGTGATTTTTATGATCTATGCGATGAATGAATGCTAAGGCTTGTATAAGACCTCCGAG